>VXAK01014046.1:1263-17107 GCA_013399435.1 Arenaria interpres | reverse complement strand
TAGAAAAGAAGGGAGGAGTGAAATTATACCTTTTATGCATCTCGTGGCTGTAGAGCTTCAGGTCTTAAAACTATAGCTTAGTCAAACTAGAAGACATGATTAAGTTGAAACCCTCTAAATTTCAGCAATTAGCATAAACAGAAAAACTGAAATGGACTCTTCTTCTTTCCCAGCCACTTCATCAGTTTCTATACTAAGGCCGTACCCCACCATTTTAACTTACGTGGACAATACCAGGACTTTCCAAATAGAAAGATTGCTGTCTGTTCTTCCTGCTGATGTGACAGTAGAACCAACCGCTCAGTTCTCTTCTTCACACTACACAACTCAGGGATTCTATGAAGCAGCCACAGTGTGAGCATGCTTTGTAAAAACATGCATATTTCATAAAGCATATGAAAGAGCTGAGGTTGAACGGGCTACTTCAATTTTGGTTTTGCTTAACTTTGGAACACTTGTGGGCGTAATTACTAAGAACAGTAATTATGGCATATCAAGGTCAATATCATGACTTTTAAATTGATTAAACCTTTTACTATTAGAGAAATGATGCTAATTTTCAGACAGCCAGACTTCTGAGCATTTGATCATATTTGGACAGAAAATATTTTGTACTTTTAAACGCTCACTTTCCATTTCTCTTCTATAAAAAAAAAAAAAGTTCAAAGAAAATATTTGAGCTGTTTCTTCCTAATCTCTGTTAGTATATAAGTTCCTTGAACCTGAGCTATCATATCTGGGTCTTACCCAGTGGAGCTTATAATTTGTTTGATCTGGAGCTATTTGGTTTTGTGCCTCCTGGACCAAGTCCCTCTGGACCCATCTGACCTTAAAAGAATTGCTGTTGACTCAGACATCCTTAATTCAGCTGTCAACTTTAGCAGTAGTTTGATTGATGTTAAAGTTAAATCATCCTTTACCTAAGCTACTTTGCTGGAATCCACAGAGTCTAATTGAAGCATCCTTTTCATAAGAGACCTTTCACTAGGCTATTCTTAACAAATTCAAGAAGAATACATCAAACACATTAAAGTCCTTATGCGTTGTAAGACAAAGTTATACATGCATTTAAAAAACAATGAGGTTTTTTCTTTTCATGCTTGGATTCATTGTTAATGAATGCTCAATACAACACAAATCTGACATTTCCAAGTAGTTATTTCTGAGTTATTTTGTGGCAAAAGTCTGACCATAATGTACATGAGAAGATGTACTCTGTCATGCTCATAGAACTCATGAACAATTGCTCCACTTCCACATAAGCAGAAACTGATAGTGATTAGCTAAGGGATCAAGGATATTTGTCTCTCCCCCATATTAGAACTAGGTAAAGTAAACCGCTAAGTCATGTGGCACTGCAGCAGTTTATATAGGCTGAACTTGCAACAGACTTGCAAGTCTGAATATGCAAAATTTTGTTCCAAAAAGCAAACTGTACTGGAAGGCTCATTTACAGATTCTGTAAAGGGTAGAGAGATGAGTGGGATTTTCATTCTATCTCTAATATGTCCCAATTATTCTTGAAATAGGCTGTGAGGATTTATACAGCAGACAATAACCAGGTACAACATAATGGTCCCATCCAAACAACAGCCCGAGCAACAATCTTTCTTCTGCCAGTCATGTTCAATATCTGTGCCACCCATTTTTGGAAAGTGTGAATGACTGCTAAGGTTTTCCAATTAAAGACCCTATGGTAATATTAAAAAAAAACAACCAAAAACCAAAAAAACCCCAACCCAACAAAAACAAACTAACAAACAAAAAACGAGCAACAAAACCCCCACAAAATGTTTTTAGAAGTTATTTATATTTTGTGCTTCAGTAAGGTAGTGAACTGTCATCATATCGCAGAACTCATTAAGCACCATACATTTAAAATTTATCTGACAATGTCATACTTCTAAAACAAAGATTATAGGTCATGCTTACAGTATTGTTCTAGTAGTAATTCTGAAAAAAAGAACAGAAGTCTTTCTAAATATTCAATTCAGACTGACTTCTTAGACGATTGTCTGGCTGGAAGACTTAATATGGTCTTTAGTGGTACAAACAGGTGGATAACTGGAAAGTGATGGTATTACTTGAGATCTTTACTGGAATAATATATCCAAACATTCACACACTTAAAACGGTGCTGCAAAATTTGAGAGTAGAGTAACAAAAATGATTTAAAGACTGAGAAATCCGCCTTACAGAAAGAGATTTAAGAGGTTCAATCTATTTAGCTCATCAAAGTCAAGCTTAAGGAATCTGTAAGTACAGACATGGAAAGAGGGTATCTTACACCAGGGAGCTTTTCCACGTAGCAGGCTAAGATACGACTATATGCCTTGACTGGAAGTTAAAGCTCAAGAAATGGGAATTAGAAATACGGTATGTTTTAAACAGTAAGAATTATTAAACAGTGAGGAAACTTAAGAAGGGATGTTTTGGATCTTCTCATACTTGAAATGTTTGAAAGAAACCTAAATTTTCCCTTTTGTTTCTTAAAAGACATGATATGGCATGGGTTGCTGTTGAGCTACAAGATGATGACCCTGTCCTTGTAGTGTCCTGAAGACAGCTCCAAATTTGTGTTGTTCCCTCTCTGGAACAGCCATGACAACGCTTGTGTCTGGTCTGTTCAGCACAGGCAGAGAAAGCTTCAGTCCATCTGCAAAATCCCACTACAGTCATATCCATTAGATGTCCCACCAACGAGTTGACTCATTTTTTGGCCAATAATAACAATTAAAAAGGTACTTTCTTGGTGAATTTATCTGATCTACTGGATGAGATAAATCTCCAGAATAAGCCTCCAGAAAAGACCTCTTTCTCACCGTCAATTATTGCTACACTCATAATCTAGCTATGAGAAAAAGGGAAAACAGCGTCCATGAGGAGCAAAGAATTTATTAAGCCAGTTAATGCTTTAACAGGCTGAAATTCCAAATTATCTACTTAATTTAAGAAATCCTTATTGATAATAAAGTTTAAAATGTCATGCAAAACACTTCTACTGTGGTCTTCTAGTGCTTCTCTAGGTGCTAAAGTTGATAGCTTTTGACTCCCTCAAGAAGAGTAAGGGGAGATGACAAAGCAACTGGAGGTCTTTGTTGGGAAGATTCTAATGTCTCTGGTGGGGGGTTCTTCATTCTAAATGTTGGGGCCGCTTACGGTTATTTGTATATGTCTTCCTTATCACAGTCTGCTTCCTTCTTAGCAGTATCCAGTTAAAGCCTGAAAGCCGCAGAAGATTTTCCCCCAGCCCAGTGAACACAAAGGACTGTTGCTTGTTATGAAGGGACCACCAAGGGATGCCAGGCCACCCCTAGAGCCAGTGAGAGCAGGGCAGGCAATGAACGGTCACCTGACCCCTTGGCAACTGTTACCCCAGGTAAGCCCAGACAGGGCCGTGACAAAGCCAAACAGTCCTGGGAGCTGCTGCTGTTAGGTCAGCTCAAAGCCTCGGGCTACCTGCTAGTAAACAGCAAAAATTGCTTTTACTGGACTACATTTGAAGAGATTATAGAGTGACTACTTTAGCTGCAGATATCAACATTTCATCAGGCTGCATCACCCATTCAAATCACTCAACATCAGCACATTTTCATAAGGTCAGGAGGGGAGGACATCAAGCACAGAATAAAAGTAACTGAGATCTTAAGGAGCTTTTAGGACCCATACCATTATTTCTTAATAACTTGATAAAAATAGATCAAAGTTGTTAGTTTCTCTTGTGTAACCTTCTTAAAGGTCCTGGTTGTTTAGTTTAATACAGAAATATTTTCTGTCTCTCTCTCTGTGGGTTTTTTTTAAAGCAAATATACCATCTAAGCAAGTAACCACATAATGTTCCATCTAATCTCCACTAATAGATACTTTTTGTTCCCAGAGTAAAAGGCGTAAACCCCTTATCCAGAAAGTTGCCCACTTCTCAATGTTACAATGTTCTTTTGGTGAAATTTATTCTTGATCCCAATTAGTACTCAATATGTGTCCCGAACCCCAAGGATTCATCAGCTTCGTAATTTTCAACACAGTTGGTATTACTGTAAATGCTATTATTCATATAGAAAAATGAGCCTTTAAAGGGTCACAGCTGTATTATTACTTTTTGAAGCTTAATCAGCACTTCACTGCAATGCTGGAATTACTGCTCTGAATGGCAGGCAACTTCCTATCTGTATGGGGAATCTAAATGGAAGTTAGCTGCATGGGACTTCCACGCAAAGCAAATGTTAATTTACATTTATGTCCAAGTACTGATTTCTTCAAACATTTCCTAGACTAATTACTCACTTCTAGTCTATTCCACGTATGAACCAAGGGACTAAAAATGTTCTCTCCATCCTTTGGTTGTTTTTCAAGTTTTCTCCCTATGGAAGGAACTATCAGAATCCTTCAACAGCAGTTCTCACAGCCCACCTTCCTTTTCAAATTCTGCGACTTTAATCTCTCTATTCAGCTGCTTCTTATAAACCCTGTATTTAATCATACACTTAATCTTATGTTTCTTTAAAGTACATTTACTAAAATAGTGAATTGTAGGAAAGGGTTTTCTTGACAATGCCTGTTATATTGAAAGAAATTGTGGGGTAATTTTCAAATGCATCTTATAATCATTATGGAGTTCAGGCAATATTTAGATACTTAACTTGACCTGATGGCAACTGAGGACTTTCAGAAGCTCCTTGAATTTCACCATATAAAAGAATCAATAAAAGAGAAGCATGGTGAAATATTAAAATGAATACAACAAACATTGAAATTATTTCTAACGCTGGCATTAAAGTCTTAGGTAGTTGAAGGTCACCTGACACAAAAGCTACAGTTCACACTAGTGCATGAGATGAATAGGAGGAAGAAGTTAACATAGGCAGAAAATCAGGAGCAATAGGGGTACGTAACCTTGGAGGAAAATCTTTCACCAGTACAGTGGGTGGGAAGCAACTGTGGGAGAAGGGAAGGATGGGAGGACAGCCTGTAGAAAGCAGTGACAAAAGCAGTATTTTCCAAATAAAGCAAGCACTGTGTATTATAGCTGCTCTACTACCAATAACATTTTTTGTTTGTACAAAAAACACCACCATTCATGAATTTCACAAAGCTGGGTTCTCCTGTTATTTTATTGGACACTTTACAGGCAAGATGTAGCTTTAACTTTTTAATTTTGGATAGGACATACAAGTAGTATGCTTCATAACCCTCAGATGGCATCCCACTTGCACTTTCAAAATGAGGATTAGAAGGTGGTATCCTTTGAAGGTAGATTTTACTCTCAGCGAGTAGAGCAAATATAAACACAGTTTCTAGTAAAAACAGTGATTAAGATTGTTAGCTGCTATGAAAAGGCATACTAAAGAGCATTCTAAAACCTGGATATGAACACCATAGCAGCAGACAGGATGTAGAAAAACATGTAAAACTATTTCACAGCATTGAGTGCTGACAACCAGCAGAAAACTGCAGTTCACTGAAACATATCTCTACATATAAAATGATCTTAAAGCTCAACTATATAATTTATGTCACAAAAGTTGGACACACACAGAGTCACCTATTACTTTGCTTTCCTTTGAATAATTTTCTAGAATCAGATATCAGTCCTGAATCTGCAGAGCCTGGGAGTTTAATTTTTTTATGTTTCTCTTATTTAATCCTGACATCAATGTGTTTGTGAAATATTTAGAGTGCTCCTCAGGAAAAATCAGTAGTCAGGCTTTTTTGTGAACAGTATAGTTCAAACAGTGAAAGAGACAGATGTGTGCAGACCATTTGGCATTTCTTTATTTCTTTATATCATGTATTGATTTTTGCTACAGAGGTGGGTAAACACTCTTTTGTGAAATAAACTTATTGAAAAAAACCAACCTCAGGTAGGGCTCTGGAGTTTCTCTGACAAAGGAAAAAAATAAACCAGCAAGTAACAAAAAACCCCACAAAGAATATTGTTACTTCAGAAGATCAAGCTTATTCTAATTAGGTCTTTTAAATCTGAAAGTAAGAAGCAGAGCAATCACGTACTTAAAATTTCTGCAAAGAAATAGTAGACTTCTTCAGTTTTTCTGAAACTGAAAGAAATTGATAATTTCAATCTGAATTGGAATAGACATAATTCTATTTTGGATCAGCCACACAGATTACATTAATAGCTGATGAGTGTAAGACTGAAGTGACTCGGTTTTTGATCTCAAAGTACAGTTACTTGGTAAATGCCCTGCAATGACGATTTGCCTGCACAGAAACCACAGGAACAGCTTGAAGCATCCGTGTTGTTCTGGACCACTAAAAATAGTGCAAATAGGAACAATGATGTATATAATTACATAGGAAAACACTTTAAATCTAATCCTGACTCCTCAGAACCCAGTATCAAAACCTTGTTGATTCCAGAGGAGTGATACCATATTTTTTAAAGACAATGGAATAGCAGACACCTCGCAACATTAAATACTCTCATATGAAATACGTAATGACAAAAACTTCTACTCCACAATGTAAATGCACAAAACAGACCATAAGGAATTAGCTTTCAAAATTTATAATTGAACAGGATTAATTTATTTCAATAGTTTTCACTGGCACTTTTTTCTTCTATATTATTGCCAGTGCCAGAACCATTATTTAAGAATTGCTACATTGAAAGTACATAATTAAAGCCTCTATTATGCATCAGAAATAGTTTGTGCTTTACTTCCAAGTTATAGGATTATTGCATTTTTTCTCTTAATTAAGCATTATATGTTAATTCTGCTTTCTTCCTGTAGAGTCATTAGCATATAAATACAGGCCCTGACTCTATCTGCAATACTCTGTAAAAGATTAAGTTTTTAAATTGCAACGGACTAATGATTTATTAAAAAATAAATATGCCCCATGAAATTACTGTCGCCCTAACATTTCCATTATTAAATGCACATCTAGAACAGAAGTGATTCTAAAACTATCTTGCACAAAATGGACAAATGAAATTTTAAATATGTAAATGAGTATTTACTATTTTAAACACTATACTTTGTTTAAAATATATGTCTTTGGTTTAGAGGCTATTTTCTTTTCCATTTCAAATAATTCAAGAAAAATATGGTTAAGCCTTTCTTGATTGACATTTCTTATATTTTTTAGCAAATAAAAATATCAGATAATATACTCTTAATATTAATTATTGAAGATTGTGGCAATATTCTGAAGAAAGTTGCCAAATTGGAAGAAACCTCAGAAATATATTTTTCTACAAAATAGGAGAAATGAAATATTCAATTGCCAAAAAAAGAGCAGGAATTTATGTTCTTCTTCATATCCTATACATTCTTGGTACCATCATCAACTGAAATTATATATATATACACCTATATGCATTTTCTTATCATAAAACACAAAAAGGCCATGCATTCTACCCAGTGGTATTGATAACACTCATAACATCACTGGTGAAAACAAAAGGCTGCTGTGTGAGAGGTGGTAGGTTTGTTTTCAGTTTTAAGCCATATTCCTCTAAGAGGAGCGACAAAGAACCTCCTGGCACAAGGAGGGAGTTATTCCCACCTCCTGATTTCTTGCCCAGCATCCAGAATGTAACAAATGAAGCAGCATTCACATCTCAAGTAAGGAGCCTACAAAAAGATCAAGGAGCACACAGTCATGGAGTCCACGACTTGGGCACTTTTTGTTTCAGTCTGCATTTTGGAAAAACAGAACTGATCTGAAAGAGAACTCAGAATTAACTAGCATAATATCCTCCCTATAGCTTGCCAAATCTTAGGGTCTCTTGTGTCTTACGTTGACAGCCTTTGTAAACTGGACTAGGGGATGTTTGTTAATCAATAGGGAATTTCCACATCTTCCTTTGCTTATGAATCAGATGAGGAGTTCTTGGCAGCTGACCTGAAAGATAGCATCTTTTCTCTATTGCATTATCAATTGGAAAAGTTTTTTTATTGTTCTCTGCTGCAGACGTAGTCTTTCACATGCTAAGTTGTCTCAGGTGGACCTGTTGTGGTGAGGTAATACACTAAACCCATTTGACTGGATTGCATAAAACTCTGCATTACTACACAGACACAGTTGCATCAGCTATTCATATCTTTGAGAGGCCTAAAGCAGTTTCCTGTATGGCCTTTTCAGTAGTCAATATATGTCTTGCAATAGCTTCTCCGGCAAGTTTCTTACAGTAGTGCCCTGTAGCCTATATAGACTGCTAAAACAACTAAATATCCTGATGACATAGAAAGGGGGCTAAGATAAGACACATGGGAAACAAGCAATTCAATGTTCCACATAGCCTCAGTTCTGTTCTGCAAACTCTCCATCAAACTCAGTCAGAAAATATTGGCAAATCCCACTGAAATATCATACCAGAGAACGAAAACACTCATTTCCTTCCTACCTCAGGCAAGACACACATAAAAACCACCTAGTTCATTCTCAGTGGTAGTGTTTCTCAAGTGATGTCTCAGCTCTCCCTGTAGCCTTCTTTAGCCACCTACTCTTTCTACAGCATTTTATTTTTGTTCACTTAGTTGCATATTTATTTTTTTCCTAACCATACTGGTTCAAAATGATAAATTGTGTACTCTGTACTGTGAAGATATTCAACCCATCTCCCACAGCACCCTCATTTGGAAAGTATTGGTGTTTGGACTGACCAGACTGCTAGTGGAGTATGAACTGGACCAATGGCCCAGCACCTGCTGGCAGCTGCCAATAAACCAACACTTGAACATGGAATCCACATTTGTGAACATTTTCATCACCAACCTCAATGATGACATAAACTGCAACCTCAGCTATTTTGACACTAGGGAACTGGTTGTCATGACAAATGACAGAGTTTTGATACAGATACACCTTGAAAAAATTGAGGGTTGGTCCAACAAAAATCTCATGAGGTTCAGTAAACAGCAGCAGAAAGTTCTGCTGTGGGGTAGAGTCAACCAACACCTTGGTACAGGCCAGGAAAATGCATACTGACCTTGCCATAGAGGACCTGGCAGTTACAGCGGATGCAGGAATGAATATGAGCTAACTCTCACTACAAGCAAGACAAGCCACAGACAGGGCTGCATTTGGAGGAGTGTGGAAAACAGACAAGGAGCTGGTACTCCCTCTACTCAGTGCTTGTGGTGCTGTGTCTGGAACACCGGGGTCCCCTTTGGGTATGTCGAGAAGTGCAAGAGGATCCAGCAGATAGCTACCAAAATAATAAATGTTGAGGCACCTGGACTTATTTAGTCAGTTGAAGGTGGGGCTAAGGGACAACCTAATAGCAATCTACAGTTACTGGAAGGGTAGTTACAAAGGTGATGGGACTCAACTCAGGCTACCGATCTCTATCTTTCAATGTTTTCAAGACAGCCAAAGAAAACCTGACTTTGGCCAAACACCAGTATGTAAAGGGTATTGAAGAAAGCAAAGGAGGAGATACATATAGCATATCTTTCATTCCAACTGACTGCTCTGAACAGCAACATTTTCTCTGAAATATATAAAACAAACCTTCTCTTAATAAATATCTGATGATATTTTATATGAAAATTATTTGGTTTTCCTTTTCAAGGATAGATCTGAGTAGAACTATCCTTCTAAAAATCCAAAGGAATCAGTAGTGAAGAAGAGATTCAAAACCAAATTATTCTAAAGATCTAGCCTCTAAAAAGTAAGATTTAGTCCATAGCAGGGGAAAGCAAAGTTTCCAATCTAAACTCACTCAAACTTTACCTATATTAGTGTTTCAGATTAAGCATTTAAATCCAGTAAAGTAGTATTGGTAGCTGTAAAGAAACTTATGTTAAAGATCTGTCTTAGCCTATTAGATATTCTATTATCTTCCCATATAATATATAGGTTAAGAAAGCTGTGATTAATTGCAATCTGAAAAGGAAATAAATCCTCCCTAACCCCCCAATATTCCATCAACCCATGAAGGAGTGAAATTACTATCAGAGAGAGGAGCATTGTGTAGAATATGGTATTATGTGCATATACATATCGTAGGTCACAGATCTGTGCATACAATCCTTGTGCCAGGTAATACATGCCGCTTAATAGCAGTGGTCCGGACCAGAAAACACCTGGCTGTAGCTAATGAGTTCTTTTGCAGCCTCCTTCAATGTTAATAGCACTGAGCAAAGGTGATGGTGGAAGGCTTTACTTCACAATGCACTATTTCATAGTGCAGTATCACTGATGTTACAGCCTACAGTGTGTTTAATTATAATCTCATGTATGGTTCTCTTGTACATTATTAATGGTTTATTACTACTTTCAATTATTACTTTTGGATATACCAATTTTTTTCCGAACTTACTGTTTCTCAGAAAGCACAATAAAAATGCAGCAATATAAAGATCCAGGAAGTTCTCAATGATCAATAAACCTGAAGAGCCATAATGGCATTCATAAATACAATAATTTATGTTATTATGATTTCTTTCAAATATACACATTCTAAGACTGATAGCTGGTAAAATGACACAGAAAATGCCTCTTTTTTTTTGTCCACCCATTTAAAATAAAATTTTACAGGACATATAAAATATTGCAGTGGTTTTTTTTCTTAATCAATGCACTTATTCACTGTACACACTAAATGTTCAAGAAGGACCACAGAAACTATTCAAATCAGGAGGCAATGAATACTAGGGGATTTAGTGGCAATGAATTTTGCTACCTGTGTCAAATCAGAAGGTATTTCATTTTGGGAACACCAGCAGAAGCAACATGATACTGGTTTTTAAAGTTAAGTCTTAAGTAAGAAAACACAGCTTTTGGTTTTGTGCTTTTACTTCATCCACATCAAGATGTGAAAGATGGACTCAAAGAGATCTGATGCATTATAATAACTAGGATTGTTCTTGGCAAAAAATATTTATTGACCAAAGACCCTGTAAAGTCTGTTGCTAAAATTTTTTTACATTAAAAAAAAAAAAAAAAGAAAACAACTGTATCAGAAAAAAAGTCTTTACAATTTCCTTCAGAAATTGAAATATTTCCTATTCATGGAAGGCATACTATTTAGTAAAGGACAGACAGACTTCTGCCTACAAAAGAGAACTGGTTTTGAAGAAACCATAAGTTCCCCCTGTACAAGGGGGAGATACTCATCTCAGGGCAAATACCTGTAGTTCTGTATTAAAGACAGTTTTCAAAGATAACTGCTGACGGTAACAAATGAACTTGGGGCATTGCCTGACAGAGGCGGATGGACACAAGGGCGTATTCTTAAAAGAAAATGTTTATTTTGGGCTTTTTACTCCCTCCAGTTCAACTGAATCAGACCACTCACCTGAAATGCAGCTTCTTAAATGAGAAACCAGTTTAAAATAACTTCTGCCAACCTCAGCTGACCCTAACAATTTATCTTTCTGTTTAGATGGATACTCATCACCAAAGTATCTAACTGCCTTATCCGAGGAGCAATATATGAAAGATATTTCTTTTCTTTTTTGCTGGCAAGAAGAAGGTGTCATTGGTAGTGTCATTTTGTTTAAAAGTCTGGTGAGGTTACTGTTTAAAAGCAATTGTGGGAAAGCTGGGGCTCAAAGATGCATTTTACACCTTCTTAGAAATGAAAAAGCAAAAGTTATCTCATATTGACTTGCCTTAGTGAAAATTCTATGGACACACTAAAGTTTCCAGCCACTGGTCCTTAATTGAATTCACAGCAGTAAATAGCCATTGTGAAAAATTTATAGACAAAAATGGGACACTTCTGAGGATTACTGCGTGATAGATTCTGCCAATTAGATGCTCAAGAGAAAAAAACCCAAACATGACCTCCACTGCATATACTGCCTGACCCCCCTTCACAGTCCAGAACTCCAATTTGCCATGAAAATCAGCCTGATATTTTCTATGGGAAAAAAAAAAAAGAAAAAAGAGAAAGACAAAACAAGAAAAATGATCCCACCCAAATCCCTCCTTCCCAACCGTTAACTGTAGCTTGCCAGCAAATTAATTTTTGAGAGAACCAAATCTCTGGTTTCTCAGGCAGATTCAGAATGAAGTTATACATCTTTGCTCTCAATAACTGGGTCAAGTAGTTCATAACTCTCCACTCCAGGGTCACTGAAAAACAGTAATTTGGTTTAAAATGTTCAGAAGCAAAGATTAACCTATTCTTGTTCAAGCTACCACTTACAGGTA
Organism: Arenaria interpres; assembly: GCA_013399435.1. Taxonomy (NCBI): domain Eukaryota; kingdom Metazoa; phylum Chordata; class Aves; order Charadriiformes; family Scolopacidae; genus Arenaria; species Arenaria interpres. The sequence continues at coordinate 4,978 of VXAK01014046.1, read as the reverse complement.
ACATTATGATTCCGCATATACAGTTTTAAATGAATACATGAACTGAAAAGGTAATTAATTTATTACAAAGGGCTATTTTTATAGGCTATAGTAATGGCTGAAAGCTTAAAGGTTTTTCTGGTTTAAAGAATAATACTAATTTTTTTTTGAAGATCAAAAGGAGATTGGAAAACTGATTTCTGTAAGAAGTAGTAGTCTTCTGAAGCAATGTCATTTACTTTTAGCCATGATGTGATTTCCTTTGGATATAAATGTGCTGAACCTCAATCAGGATGCAGAGCAGCCAGTTAAAGGGGAACTTCAAAAAGCCCTGAAAAAGGGAAACCTGCGTAAAAGTTCACAGTAATTTCTGCATACAGTTCTGAAAAGGAAAGGGCTTTGTAACAGGAGTTCTCAATTTGCAATTTAAGGTACACTGTTCATCTAAGATGCTTTTCTTAAGCCTGCTTTTTGCTTTAAGATTCACACAGACAAAAATTAGCCTTTAGATGTTTTCTCCTTTTAAAATTCTGTTTCTTCTTACATTTCAGAAGCCTGAGAGTCTTTAAGATGGGGTCTTCTTTACGTAGCTTTTTGGACAAAAAGAATAGCATCTAACTGTATCATTTTCCACACTTTTAATATGAAATGTCAGAAAAGTAACTCACCTCTGTGGATAAGAATGACTAATCTTTCAAAAATATGGATAAAGAAAACTGAGAATAGCTAGAATGAGGATGTAAAATAAAGCATATTCTATCTTGACACATTGTTAATATTTTAATACATTTCAAATAACTTTCCAATTACAAAAAATAAAGAGCATTATTTAAATAAAGTACTGGGAAATCCTCCAGGAGGCATAGAAAGCTTGACATAAGCCATATGCAAATACAGCCCTCTGACTTTGTTATAAGGCATATGTAAAAACATATATATACACTGTTTTTAAAATTCTTTTTTGAAAAAGGCAATTTTCATCTCAGCTATATTTTGAAACAAATATAGCAATTTGCCCAACAGAATAAAACATAAATAGGCAGTTCCCACAGCAATGACAGAGAAACATAGAGGAAAAACAGAAAAGAAATACATTGGGTGGGAAGGGGAAGTACCTAAGAGCAAGTCCCTTTGGCAAAATATTGACAGATGTAATGAAGAACTAGCAGTAGTGGATGTTAATACAGTAGCTCACAGTCTTGCTGAACACTGAAATAGTGGGCCTTATAAGATGAATTAATACAAGACAAGACAGTCACAGATTCCAGGAATGACAAGTTGTCAGAGTCTTCTCTTAGAGCCAGATCACATTACTTGTAAAAGCTATAACTCAATTCAGAGTGCAAGAAACCGTAAAGAATCAACAATGTAATTTATATGCTAGCAGCAGAGAAGACACCACATCAGATAACACCGATATAGAAAAGATGAGAAAGACAATGTTGATAGGAGCACTAGCCCTGTACAGCTTTAACACGGGAAAACAAACTGGCTTTGTAACAGAGGAGAACAGACTGTGGAAAATATCGCAAGGCATCAGGCCAAAAGAGGAACTAAATTTCTAACAGGAGACGGGAATGTAGCAGGTGTTACAAAAATATTTTCCAACAGCACTCAGGTCACCAAGAACAAACCATGATGGGTTGCAATCATCAGATAATGATCTCCTGGGAGATAATTTCATTAGTACAGACCACAGGGATTACTCTAAATAGAGAAAATATTACACATCAGGCTGCTTCAGTGCAGAAGGGGATTTCCTCTTTGGCAGTCTCTTTCTGTCCCATTTCCCATTGCTATATCCAGAGTTATGATCCTGCTGCATTCTGCACATGAGGAAACAGTCTCGTGCAGAATTGCAGTCCCTTGCTGGGAGAACATGGAGGCTCTAGCAGCAGCAACTCTCAATGTCTCATCATTACTACCCTAACCTCTACTTGTACACATTTCCACAACCCTGACCTCAGCATTTAGAACACGTCTAATAAAAAGATTGGGCTGATACATATGTAACCAACCTGCTGAAGACCAAGTACTGGAGGAAACATTTAAAAGCTGACTCAATGTTGTAAGAGTAGGGATAAAGCAGGATTGTCACGATTCTGCTGTGAGGTGCCGACTATTTGGCACTCCATGGCTGTTGTTGAAGTGTAAGATTATTTTTAAGGTTTCTCATGTTTTGGTGGTATCTGTCAGATTCTGTTCCCCAAAGACTTCAGTGAGTGAGGGTGCTCCACAATGCTGTAAAGGGACTGACTAGCATTTATGCAAGTCATCTAACATCGGAGCTCTAATCAGGATAAAAGTATGGAAAACTACTCTTTCAAAGCCATCTAAAATGCATATGCAAGCTTTTCTACCCTTGCCAGCACAGGAAGCCTAAATTCCAAATAGCACATTCTGAAACAAGCCTATCTCCTCCTTGATGTTCTCCACATTCTAGTTCCCGAATTTCCTTCTCTGTGTTTATATTATTTTATACTGAAAAAAAACCCCAACAACAGTAAACGAGGATATCACACACAACTACTTGGTTGGTTACATAGCTTTAAGCTACATCTGGTTTTGAGTAAAGAGGACAAAGACAATTATGCAGCTATGCTATGTCCCTGCGTAATGTACACAGTGCGATTCTAGCTACACTTACTGAAATTCTTTCCAAATGCTTTAAGATGTCCAGAATTTTGTTTGTTGCTTTCTCCTGCCACATTGTAGTATTTGATACTTTGTTTTGACATTTTAACTTACACAAAAAAGTTATTTTCTTAAATGCAGAGAAGCATGGACATTTTTCTTGACTATTGAGCAATTATTTTAAATACAATTTTGCATTTTACATTTAAATACATTTGTATAGAGTAATATGTAGATGACTACCTAAGATGAATACCTTAGAGAACAAATGTGCTTATTCCACTAAAATGATAACTACGCATGTTAAGAGAAAAAATGCATTTAAAATAAGCCTAAGCCAAAATTCCACATTGAGAAATACAATTTCTTCAGGCTTCAACAACATATGAGAAAGGAATTATATCTAGTTGTCTGAGGCTGTATTCTCTACATCTGAAGGAACTAAAAAGGTAAGCTAACACATCCATTCCAGAGTAAGGCTAACATTTTCCTGTCCATGTGTTAGTTTCCACTTCCAACAATAAAACTAAATGTACTAATGGGTTTTTAATTATTCATTTTCTCTATATTTTAGTGTCAGGAGCAGAGAAAGCTGAATAGTCCAACCACATAATGCACGTAAGTTCATGGAGAGCAGCCTTGGAAGGAGATTGTGAAGTTTAATAGCATTGTTTTGCATTTTAGGAAGCACATTTATTGGAACGGAATTACTATGACTTTTTTGTGCTGTCCTCTTTTTAGTGGGTTTGGAAAAGAAACATAGCACAATGATGCAGAAGATGAATATTACTACTGGTTTCCATTATATATTTAAAACATGCACTAACATGTATCAAAGTCTACTCTGGTATAAAACTTCCTGCCATGTAAAACTGATAAATGATTTTCACAAGTTTGTGTGAATTTTAGAAGAGTTTGGTCAGCTGACCCTGATTATAAATGCAAATTTAGAAAAAGTAAGAATAAAGCTCCATGATCTAAATGCTCAAGAAATAAAAACAGAGGAATCAGTATGAAAAAGAAACCAAATACACAAAGAGAAGGAATAAATACAGGACCAGCCAGAAAATATGCTTGAGGAGGGAAAAAAAATTAAAATAAA
>VXAK01014045.1:0-58342 GCA_013399435.1 Arenaria interpres | reverse complement strand
GGGGTTTGAGGGGAAGGGCGGGCGGGGGGGCGTTCGCAGCCGGTGAACAATTGCATAACACGCCAGCGGCGCAAAACTCCGCTTTCTGCTCTGTCCGGGGAAAGCGGTTTTCCGGAATTCCAACAAAGGCAGCCTCCCGCGGGCGGGCAGAGCCTCAGCCGAGCACGCCGGGGTGTCCCGTCCGCTCCCTCCCAGGCTCTAGCAGGCAGCTGTCAAGCTGTCTCTCCCTCGAATGCCGCGTTCCCGGCGCTGGTGCCGGGCAGCCCTTTCCGTTTGCCTCGCCTCGGTGAAAAGGCACATCTCGCACCCTGCCTTACCTGCGGAACGTGTCGGTGCCCGAGGACGTGCCAGGCAGGGCTTTTTGCGAGATCCCAGATCGTCGCAGCCAACTTCTTTGTCCCGCGGTTTCAGGAGGTGCTGCGGCGCTGCTGTGTAGAGGCAGCGCTAGAGCTGAAGTTTTCGTAATGCCTAAGTCATTAAGCCACTCATTATTTTTTCAGTATGAGAGTATTCTTCATGAAAGCTGCCTACGTACCAGATTCAGATGGGTTAAACCGATTAGATCCGTCAAGTGCCAGAACTTAGAACATAAAACTTCTAGATTTCAGCCATTGAAAATAATTCATGCTGGACTTTTAGTCTTTCCGAATGCTCGATCTTCTCTACGCTTGGGGTTTTTTTTGGGGGAGTTTTTTTGATTTTTTTTTTTATGTGTGTGTGGTTTTTTTTTCTTTAGTTAGAAAAAAGGCATTTGCTTAAGGTAGTTAATAACACATTGAAATACTAATTTTTGTCAGATAAGGTATATTGCAGTACTTGCTGTGATGGGTCATGCTTAACTGACAGGCTGCAGCTCTAACAACTAAAGTAAAAACGGATAAACTTTCCATGTCTCCACTAGAAATTTGGAATGTGTGTGTTCAAAAAAAAAAAAAAATCTACCCAGGCAAGACAAAACCTAGATCACAGGATAACACATGTATGCATATGTAAATTGCTGTTTCCACATTCTCTTACTTAAAGAAAAAAAGATAAAAAAGTTTTAAAGTTGATATTTAAAATTCAGAGGTAGTTTTGGTAATACCGTTTCCATGTGTACGAGCCCCTGGTTTCTATTAGGTGAATTGACATGAGATTTTATATATCAGTATATTTTGCTTCTCTAAGGCAGAATGTTCTAACCTGTGAGAAAGGGGGGAAAAAAACAGAGGGAAAGGAGATGAAGGAAAAACATTCTGCATGTTTTTTGAAGACTTAGTGTGGAAATGCTGAGTGTCCTGTATGTTTGAGTTGATCTGAGTATCATAGTGAAACTCAGAAACATCTGCTTAAAGATAGGTTTCTAGAACAATTCTCAAAACTTTAAAGGCTTTTTTGCAGTGTTTGTTCTTATCAACTGTTGGAGCAATCCTTGAGGTGCAATTCAAGATCTAACATATTTTCAGTGTTAGCATTTTAAATCAGAAGCTTAAGCTGCTCCAGTTGTTGCATATCATCTTTAATGTTACCTTCTGACTTTGTCACCTCCTTCTTTCCAGTAGATATTTAATGACAAATGTATTTCTGTGTTTTAAGAAGTAAGTGACAGGTGTTTTACAGAAACTATAGGGAAGAAATCGTCTAGACATCCTGGCTATTGTAATCCTAATTCTGTAGTCCTAGGGATTTAAATGGCCTCACATTTTCAGCACAAGTAATTCGGCAGCATCGGATGAAACTGCTCATAGCTTAGGGTCCAGCCCCCTATATTTGGAGTCCTTCTGCATCAGCTGTCGCGTATGATAGTGATGATGAAGTAACTCGGCATCTGATTTCTAATCTGGTTTGTGCTTGCTTTCTGTCCCACTCTCTTTTTCCACTCTCAGTCATTCACTAAAAATGTTGTTATACAGAAAGTGTCCAGGAAAACAATCCTATTATTTTCCTCTCTAATTTTACACTTAATTTCAGAACTTTTGATGGTGGGGGGGGGGTGTGTGTTTGTTTAGTTGGCTCTTTTTAATTACGGGCAAGTTTAAAGGGATGAATTGTCAACATGCATAAAATTATATTTAGTCTTTTTTTTTTTTAAATCAGCTTTTGCATTCTATTCCTGCAGGACTGACTAGAACAAAAGTAATCTGCTGGGGTCATGAGCCACTCGTCAGATTCCAGCCTCAGGGAAGCTGTCTTTGGTCAGCTTTGCGTGTTGCCATGTGGAAGGAAGGATATGGGAACGCTTTGTTTCACCATTCTCTCTGTCGACAGTATTAATAGTTTTTATTTTTTCCTTGCAGAGATTCTGAAGGACCTGGATGATTACTATGAAAAATTTAAACGAGAGACAGATGCCGTGCAGAAGAGAAGAATGTTGCACTGCATACAGAGAGCCTTGATTCGGAGTCAGGAACTGGGGGACGAGAAGATCCAAATTGTCAGTCAGATGGTGGAGCTCGTTGAGAACAGAACAAGGCAAGTGGACAGCCACGTGGAACTGTTTGAGACTTGTCAAGAGACTAATGATACCACTGGAAACAGTGGGAAAGCCAGCCAAGATAAGTCAAAGAATGAGACAATCGCGCAGGCTGAAAAGCCCAACAATAAGAGATCGAGGCGGCAAAGGAATAATGAGAATCGAGAAAATGCTTCAAATAATCACGATCACGATGACATCACCTCAGGAACACCAAAGGAGAAGAAAGCAAAAACATCCAAGAAGAAGAAACGATCCAAGGCTAAAGCAGAGAGGGAGACTTCTCCCCCAGACCTTCCCATTGACCCTAACGAGCCAACATACTGCTTGTGCAACCAGGTCTCCTATGGAGAAATGATAGGATGCGATAACGATGAGTGCACCATCGAGTGGTTTCACTTTTCCTGCGTGGGACTCAATCATAAACCAAAGGGCAAATGGTACTGCCCCAAATGTAGAGGAGAAAACGAGAAAACTATGGACAAGGCATTGGAGAAGTCTAAAAAAGAAAGGGCTTACAACAGGTAGTTTGTAGACTTTTCGTAGCGAAGAAAAAGAAAACCACCAAACCAGTGTATTTATTGTCAGTGTCACCTTTGTTGAGGTGAAAGGATTGTAAAATGTATATTTTTAAAGGAGGTTTAAAACTGAACCATTCCTGTTATAGGGACGGCAATAAGCAATTTTGTTTTTCATTTGGTAAACTGTAACAAGACTGTGGTCTGTGGACCAATGTATTCCAAAAGTAAAGTTATAAGAGGTTAAACAAAATATTCTGGTGGGTCTTAAAAGATAAATTAATACTTTTTTTTTTTTTTTTTTTCCTTCCCAGGTGCTGGTAGCACTCTACCCATTAAAATTTTGATGACAAATATCTCTGAAATGTAATTTTGTTTTCTTTATTGAAGAATGTTATTTACCTTTTAAGCAAAATTGTTAAATAGTTTAGCCATCTGGTTGTATCCGAATAAAGCCGCAATACATTACAAATGTAACTTCTTTTGATGATAAGCAGTGCAAGACCAAACAAAAGGAGGGTAAAATTTGGTTCCTGCTACAAAGTGTCAGTATAACAGTTCAATAGCAAATGTTTAAATAGGCTTAGAGGATTATTTTTTAAAAAAAGAAAAAAGTTAATGGTTAAATTTTACACAACAAATATTTTATATGCTGGCCGAGTACCACAAGGGCCATTTTAAAATGATTGAATATGTTTTATATTTAACCAGGAAGTGGTTTAGTAATGAGACTTAACATAAATGAAGCTTTATACTGTCACAGATAGTAACGTAGCAATCCTTAATTTGTTTAAGTTGTATAAATGTACATTTTTAAGTGGAGTTGCACTTACTGTATTATACTTGGAACTGCAGCCAAATGCCATTGTGTAACCAATGTGCATTTCCTGCTGTATGTATGAAAATTGTACAGCTGTGATATTAAGAAATAAATGAAACAACTTTGACAGTTTGCTTCTTTAGCAATCACATTTAATGGTCATTCATATAGTTTAAAGGAAAAAAAAAATATAATAAAAGGTCTTTAACCTCAGCAGCTCCAGCAAGCTGCTGCGAGGAAGCCTGAAACTGTTGTAGTGGTAACCAAATTACAGTTCTGATAATGAATCTTCACAGATGACCAGCAAGGTCACAGGAGAGCCAGAACAGCATTTAACTTTCCGTCCAACTCGACTTTTTTTTTTTTTTTCCCAGACCTGGCCGTTTATGTAAAAATCGATAGTACAGGGTTGGTCTTGTTGGGTTGTTTTCACGCTTTTACGCTACAGATATAAATTATTCCATCTTTGTTACCAGCAGCAAGATCGTTGGCGTTGCAGCGTCCCCAGAGTGTTACCGCAGCCGTTCCGGGGCAGGCAGTGTTACTCTTCGTGGCCACCTCACACGAAAATAACACTGGCCATAACTGTGGCCAAGGTGCTGTGCGCTAGATCAGGTGTCCAGGTCCTCTCTCGCTCAGCCTTACGGTGAAGCTTGGCCAGGCTCGTTTCCTTTCCCTGCGTGGCCGGAGGGGCCGACGAAGGGGATGGGACCAGCAGCAGGAACGCCGTGGAAGCGAAGGTCGTGGAATCTGGTGGGTCAGGCAGGAGCCTCGTAAGAATACAGGAGGCTGAGGTTGGGTGTTTTTTGGAGCACAGCATTGTCTTAAAATTTATAATCGTGTTGTTTTGCTTCCTGGCCAGTGGGACCATAGCACTGGAGTAGTGCTGCTTCTTCTCCCAACGTCTCTCTGTCGGAAGTGGGGGAGACGAGGTTTTGAATCCAACTGAACACAAGGCAGTTGAAGGGGCTGAGTGTTCACTAAAGATGTGCTGAAAAGCCCTGCCACGGATATTCCCTGCCAGAGAGACGTACCCACAGCGGCAAGCAGAAGCCCTGTTTTACTTCTAAATAGGCACACGGAGCGTCTGCCCACGCATTCCTGTTTCCAGTCGCTACAGTCCCTCACCTTACACCCAGCCACATTTGCCCTGGGCAAACGACCACTCCAAGTCACGTCTCCTGCTCCCAAGGTGGGGTTTAGGGTTGGCGTGTAATTTCTTTTCTTTCTTACCCTTCTCTTTGCTCTCTAAAGCCTTCTCATTTTCCATTCTCCCCACGCACTTACCCATCTTTCCTGCTCCTCCCTCCTTCCACTGGCTGTTGTCGTGGCTATTCCTGATGTTTCTGGTCTTTGCTGTCCTCCCCCCCAGCCGACGCTGAGGACACTGATGCTTGGTAGGACTGTACTCACGAAACCCCAGTGAAACTTGATGCAAACTTGGAGCTGGTGCAGCCACAGTTTCAAACGATAGCCTTTTTCTTGAAACGTCCTCATTGTTTCTGCGGGGCATTTTGATTGGGAAAAGTCAGAAGGAAGCAACAAAGGTGCGAAGGAGCAATGTGAGAAAAGTTGGACTAGAGATGGATTGGTAGCACAAAATTTATACTGCCCTTAAATGAAAGTATTTCCAGCTACTGTATCACAGAACCACAGAATGGTAGGGGTTGGAAGGGACTTCCAGAGATCATTTAGTCCACCCCCCTGCCACAGCAGGTTCACCTAGGGCAGGCTGGACAGGAACGCATCCAGGCAGGCTTTGAGTATCTCCAGGGAAGGAGACTCCACACCTTCTCTGGGCAGCCTGTTCCAGTGCTCTGTCACCCTCAAAGCAAAGAAGTTTTTCCTCATGGTGAGATGGAATTTCCTGTGTCCCAGCTTGCGCCCATTGCCCCTTGTCCTGTCTCTGGGCACCGCTGAGAAGAGCCTGGCCCCATCCTCCGACTCCCACCCTCTACATATTGATAAGCACTGATAAGATCCCCTCTCAGTAGCAGAGGTTTCTGTAGGTTTGCTCTGGTTTCCCGTATTTTCACAAAAGACCGCTGATGATCTGCGAGGTGGCTTGGAGTTACATCCCTTCCCATGTTTTTCCAATTTTTTTGTTACCACCCCGACTCCCGACTCACGCTGTTACAGGCTGCCACGTTGCTCTGCTGCTTGACCCCGAGGGTTGACTGGACCGGCATGGAACCGTTTGGCGGCTCTAATTTCAGTTGATGGGCGCAATTAATTACTTTAGTTCTATTTGAGGGACTCTGCTGTGGCAGTAAGCTCTTTGCTGATGTGAAGTGAAGCCATCTCATGTTATACTGACACGCTGGCTTTGGTGTCTTGCCTTAAATGCCATCTTCACAAATCCTCCTCTCTTTGTTATTTGCAGTGAATTTAATGGTCGTGAGAAGCCACCATTCTTTGATCCAATTTTTGTTTTTTCTGCACGATAGATCAGCTCATTTGCAATGTTCCTTATAACTGCCCAGCGGGGTGGCGGTGCTGTCATTTGGGGAGATCATCCACAGCTTTGAGAAAACATCTCAACCTTTGGGTGACCCTTTCCCTCTGAGGCTGCCAACAAAAGGCTTGGGCGAGGGGAAGGCTCCTCTAGGAACCGAGGTGAGGATTGTGGCTCGTTTCCCACAGGCTAGCGCGCGGCTGTCAGGTATGGTGGCATTCATACAGTATATAAAAATCAGGAGGTGTTGGCTGAGCAGCAGGAATCGCAAACTTCTTAAACTTCTCTTTGAAAACGTTCAGGCAGCTGTGACCGCCACTGACGCGTGGTAGGTGCCACGGGTAGGTCTGTATCCTGCTGCTGAACCCTTGAGCTGATGATGAGGTCCTTCCGACTGCTGACAAGCACCGTTTCGAGTCGAGGGAGCCGGCAGCAGACCTTACGCCTGAGTTGTCCCCATCCTCAGGAGGCAGGTTTGTTCCGCAGTAGGACAGGGAAGAGCTGGTGCTGAGGGCAGGAGGAGCAGGGCGGCAGCGAGGGAGCCCTTTGGGGGCTACGACAGCTCCAATTGGAAAACATTCCCAGCCAGACGGAGAGAGAGAACCTGGAACGGTGGAGCAAAGCACCAGTTTCAACCATCCTGTCACCTGGAAGCATCCCCATTAAGCAGAACTGCTGTCTCCATTAAGCAGCGGCAACCCTGGCCGTGTGTATCATTAGGTTTAAATAGGTTCCTTGCTAATTAAGCGCAGTTGCTGATTAACTGTGTCCTTATTTCGTGGAGCGTGCAGAATAAATACAATTGAATAGGGCTGCTGCACCAGTCTCATTTTTTGGTATTTTTAGTTAATCTTTTAAATTGTAATAAAAATGAGAGGGAGACGAAATGGTGTAAACTGTTTCACAGAATATAATACCAAAACAAAGTTCTCTGTAGTAGAAGTGCTTCAAAACAAATTTGAATATCCTTGGAGTGCATTTTGTTGCTTTAGTTAGATTTATTATTTTTCTCATGGCCTGTTTGCTCTGTGTAGATAAAAAAAATCCCTCCTCGTGCTAGCCATAGCTCGAAAGGGCTAATAGTTTCTTGCCTCTGAGTGCCAACAGTAGCGTTCTATGCAATGGCAAAAAATAGTCCAGCTAATAATGCTTCATGCAGCTTCTTGCTTTCCCAGGTGTTACTGAAGTCCCCGATGTAACACGTAAGAGTGACGCAGTGAGGAAGAGCACCGGAGCAAACAAAATATCTATAGGAAGCACTGAGATTAAGATTAAAAAAATAAGTTTTTTTTCCTGAGTTCAGGATGCCTTGATTGCATTTCCCATTAAGTGTTTATTGTTGGTAGTCCAAAAGCAGCCAAGGTACCTCTGTCTCCTCGTACAGCAGGGGGTCTGTGGTAGCGGCCAGCACAGGAGTGTGGAGGGCTGGTGGCTTTCCCCAGTTGCGAGGTTCTGGTTGTTGGTGTGCAAGACTGATTACCGGGCCTAATTCATTCTCCAGTTCACTTCATAAGCAGATTTGCCAACAGCGGTCACCATCCCTCGCCCCGGCGAGTGTTACTGGCCCCTCTGCAGGACCTCTGCAGCTCCGCTGGAGAAGGCAAAAGGTGCTCGATACCAAACTTTTACGAACAGAGACCAGCATTTAAATTTCTTTCAAGCTCTTACTTGAGAAGCATAAGTAAACATGGTGGTTTAACATCCTAGAGAAGGACTGCTGGCTTTGCCGGCCTCTCCGAAATACTTGGGAATTTCAGCTAACTATTCTTAAAGGCTTTGCATACTATACATCTAACATGAGGTCATGAATTCTCAGATGCTGCAGTAACGAAGAGTGTGGAAGTAATCTCGGTCAGATGGATGGACGCTTTGTAGGAGTCAAAATTCCTTTCAGTTGTTGGGCTGAAAAATTTAACCTCCATCTGAATTTTAGGCAACTAGTGGAGCAAGGAGCAAAAAATATGTGTGAAATGGCAGAATTCCTTGCAGTACAGTAATTTTGAGTTTACATGGGACTGTGCTGTATGCACCGTGCTCCTGTGCACTGAGTCTATCCCCCCCTCCAAAAGATTCAAGGAAATTCCCCGGATGCTTATCAAATGTACTCTTGTGGATATTGACAGTAACATTCATTTTTACGCTGCTTTAAATTGTTACTTTTATTTTCAATAGCTTACTTCAATAAGTCAGGCTTCCTATATAAGGCTGTCGACCGAGACTGAGGGCTGGAAGGGGCTCTGTGGGAGCTGCAGAAGATGCGGGCAGTCGGTGACTTCGTGCTGGTGGTACATCGGTTGTCCACACGAGCACTGGCTGAACTGGGACTGAACTTGTGCTTCATGCTTTGGGGAAAGGATCACGATGCAAAGAAAATAGAGTCATCTCTTGCATTTGGCTTGCTGATAAATCAGGTAAGGCCCTGAAAGATTAACATATCTAGGGCTGGTATGTATATATGTAAATATATATATATATATGCACTTAAGATAAACTTGAATCTCCTAAGTGAATCTTGTAAAACTTGGGTAAGGCAGATAGAGTCACCTTTATGCTCTCACTTTGTGGAAGAATTAATGCAATTTAAATGGCTGTTGTGCTCTCAGTGCTGTACATCCTGAACTCCCTCATCATGCAATACACTTCACTAGGTTGATTTTTTTTTTCCAAAATAAATCAAATTTGAAAAAAAAAAAAAAGAAGGTTTTTAGTGATAAGGATGAGAAACCCAAGTGAATTGTGCATAAATGATTTACCTGCATACCGAAAGGAATGTTTTGCTGTGTTAATTAAAAGATATATATCAGGGGACTTTTCTTTCTGCCAGTCTCCTCTCTCCTTGAGATTTGCATGGTTTCACCTGAAATAAAATGCTTCGTTCTCATAATAGCTTCTTCAGTCTTATAACTTTGGGAACAGACAATTTATTGAGAGCCGTATCAGTAAAAGATGAATTGTTAGATGTGTGTTCCACACAGTGATTTTATTCAACAGCTTAAAGATTAAGGGCAATTCTTTCAGGAAAGTCCCCTGAGTTTGCATGCTTTAGTTTGTAGGTGTCCCTGGAGGACACTGGAAGTAGAAGGAAACGATTGTAACATGTCTTAAACTTTAATCAAATCTAATCTATGGTCACAGCTACTTAAAAACTTTGATCATGATCATATCATTGTGGCATAGTGTCACTACAGAAGAGAAATATGATTGTTTGGATGTCCTGGTTTTGCATTTCCATGCTTTACCAGGATCTGATTTATTTTGTTTTGTCTCAGTTTTTTTTTTTCATCTGCTCAGCCTATTCTGTTCAGATTAGAGACAGCTTCAAAAAGACAAAAGTAATATTTTAAAATTAAAATTACTGATACTGCTCTCAATCTTTGTTATTCGCATTCATATATTGGGTTTGTGAGGTTTTTTCTGGGAAGATAGAAGGTGTCACAAGAGCTCCCTTTTGCTGAGCCCCTAGAATTAACACAAAGGAACCTTTACAAAAGGAAGAGAGGGGCTTGTGAAGAGTGGAAGTAAGGCTACAATACCAAGGTAAACAGCTGGACTTCAATATCAAAAGTAATCCTTCCTGGGCTGTAAAAGATTTAAAGGAGTTCTATCTAGATAGCTTCAAGGGAAAGAGAGCGTCAAATTTCCTGAAAAGATAAACACAAAGTATGTGACACTTTTGCACTTCTGCTAGTTTTGATGAAAGGACCAGAGGCTGTTACGTGCAGAGACAGTAGTAAAATTCTTCAAAGCCAGCACTGTGTCATGCCATACGAGAGAATATTGAAGAACTGTTAGAAGTGGGTTACCATGGTGTCGTATCACCTATAGATGTTATTTTACAGAAGGTGCCGCTGGCCAGGAGGTACCACCTGTGTCCACAGAGGTTTTCAGGGAAGCCAGAGAACCTTCTTTGTGCAAGTCAGAGACCAAGAGTCCATTTACTGTGTATGACAGAGCAGAAGTGGGCAAAATTCTATTTTACCTCAAGCAATAGCTAAGCAAATTTCTCAAAAAATCACAAGTATTAGCTTCCCTGAGTAAACTGTTAGTATTTTGCATGGGCAATGGAGGCAAATGTCAGATGCTCCTATTTCAGGAAATATTTCAGGCATTAAGTGGAGAGATCTGTTATCTAATGCTACTGGCGTATAGAAGGTGAAAACAAAGGAACTTCTGGAGGACTAGTTGAAAAAGTTTGGACCAAAGCTCGGGAAGAAGAGGTGCATATTTTTTGTAAATCTGATGTAAATCTTACTTTAAATGTGTCATTTAACTTTAGGAAGGTTCACTGTCTCATCCTTTCTAATGCAGGGCTTTTTAAGATTGATTTCTTGCTTGAAGTAAAAACTAGAGACGCAGACTCAGGTATGCTGCCAGCGCAGGTTGATCCGCTGTGTGCTGGACCTTCACTTGGTCTTTCTGGCCAGCAGAGATTTCCTCCAGTGAAAATACAGGTAAGGCATCTTTGTTCTGTATCAAGCAGCTGCTGGAGTCGGTTTTATCAGCATCTTGCAGACATCTCACTGTTCAACAAAGTTTTTTGTCTCTGGGGTCCCTGTACTCTTAAGGAAACCACCTAGGACGCATCCTCTTGGTAGATAGACACGGAGCTCTACACACAGTCTTCTTTGCACTCTTTTTCTGAGGGTTCAGAAGGGCGTAATACACATGATGAGTGGATGTGCTTCATTCTCTGCCATATACTGAATGAATCTTTGAAAGCTTATGTATCTCCTTACCTAGCAATTACTTCTAATGGCCAGTCTGTAGTAGTGTGCACACCCCGTGGACTGGGATATCCTATACATGTTTGCAGAACAAGGTGACAGTCAGTAACTAAGAGCCACTTCTCGCCCGGCACTGCTGGAACTTAGACAGACTTTAGGGGTACAGAGTTGGGTTTCTGCTATAGATGCAGGAAGGACTGCTATAGGACTGGCATTCCCAGCAGCCAGCTGTCTGAAGGGAATTTCCCTTCACAGGGAGATGAACATTTCTCGTTTCACATCCACCCAAATAATTTTAGGTGAACTAGGATGATCAAGATGACGACCACAGGACTGAGGTGAAAGGATTGTACATAAATTATGCCGGTTGTGCAGATGACTGCTTGTACGTAGCATGATTTGGGAAAGGGCGTTAAGAGCCAAAAGGACAAATTTGGAGAACTATGGGCAGGTCAACCTCACTTCTCTCCTTGGAAAAATCATGGAGCGAGTCCCCTTGGAGCGCATTTGAGGGCACATGAATGTGAATGAGAGCCTTCAGCGTGGCTTTACCAAGGGCAAATCATACCTGACCAGCCTTTTCGCCTTCTGTAACAAAATGACCAGATTTGCGAATGAGGGGAGAGCTCTGGATCTCATGTCCTTCAACTTTAACGAGGTGAATGCTGTTCACTTCAGCTTTAGCAAGGCTTTCACCATTGTCTTCCATAATATTCATGCCTCTAAGCTGGGCACTTGCAGTCTGGATGGGGGAACAGCTATATGGGTAAGCAGCTTTTTGGATGGTTGGGCTCAGAGGGTCATGGTTAATGGGTCATTTACCTTCTTCCTGGGAGCTGCTAACTCCTGGAGTAGGGTGCTGCAGATCTGTCCTGCCATCTCTCCTGTTTAACAACACTACCAGTGAACTGGAAGAAGTGGTGAAGGGCTCTCTTGTCAAGGTTGCCACCCATTTGGGGTGGTGGTACCAGGCAGGAGGCTCAATGCTGGGGCTGCCCTCCAGAGGGACCCAGACAGGCTGGCGTGGGGGAGCGCCAGGCACCTTATGCAATTCAGCAAGGAGAGCTGAATTCATGCAGCTCTCCAGAAGACCATGGGGAAGCACCCACTAACTCTTATTTCAGAGTTGGAGACGAGCTTGTCACTTCATCTGTGGGGATCATCACTATAAAGAAAAAGTAAATAAGCAGAGTAACCCTATTAACACATCCTTAACTGATCCTGACATACGTTTAGAGCTCCAGAGTCCTGCAGGATGGTTTGTTTTTTTTCTTGCATAAAGGTATTCCATGATGATTTCCTGTCAAATACAAGGAGATGAAAATATATCACCAGCTTTCATAATGTTTTCCTTATTCAGGTGCAGGAGAAGGGAGTCCCTGGATTATATCATTTTTCTGAAGATTTATGCTTTGGTTTTGCTGTGCCTCAGATAAGTTCCTGGGTCCCCACATCTCATTTCTGATCAACTTTAGACACATTCAAGACCTGACACTGATCTTTGGCTGCTGCTTTTTTTTTTATCGCTACTTTAGTGCCTGGATATGAACAGAGCTGCTGGAAACGCACACAGTGGTAGGAAAAAGTCTGATACTGAAACACTGAGTTTCCTAAATACACTTCTGCAGCAATGGGATTTTCTGAGCTTAGTCGTCCATGTGACCGGAGCAACGTGGAACGTGTCTTCTTTGCAGTAATATTTTCATAATGGCAGTTTTCTTTTTATAAATCCCTTACCTCAGGAAACAGGAGATTTGGAGGGAAGATACCATATTTATCAGAAAGGAAGATGAAGGTTTTGATGAAAAGGATGAGAGGAAACAGCATAAAATTGTGCACAGGCCTGTATTGTGGGCCGGGAGCTGGTGACTCTGCCACCTTGTCCTCCCTGCCAGGTGTGAAATCCCAAGCTGGTATGGCCACGTTTGCTGCCACTGCAATGCCTGGAGGTGTGCAGCTGGGCACAGCAGCAGCACCACACCTACCCCAACTACACTGATGTTACCGGCTCTGGGCAGAAATGAAGCTTTTCCTACAGAGCTGAGCCTGGTACAAAAGGCACATGTGGGATGTCACCTGCCTTGGTGCACAGACTTCATGTCCTGGGACCTTGACGTGAAAGATTCCAGCACTGACCATGTTTGGCCATGGTTATGTGCCAAAGTTTCTAGGAGAAGGATGGGGGGAGTCCCACATAACAGGTTTGTTGACCCACGCAGGCAGGTTTGGGACTGTCTTGGGAGAAAGTTCTCTGTAGCAGGTGACCGGTGGACATTATGTCCCTTCCTTGCTTCGGGATCCCGGAGGGGAGGTACAAGTGGCTGGCAAAGTCATGGAGCAGGAGAAGGGCACTTTAATCTCGTGGCAAAAATAGCACCGGTGAGCCTTGTGGGTGGCACGAGCCAAGGATCGAATGAGCGAGTCCCTGTCTCCTCGTGTGCCCTGGAAGGTTGTGGGGCAGGGTTCTCCGTAGCCCCAGAGGGCGTGCAGGCCATCAGCGGGTGTTTGTCCTGATTGCGGTAGCGTGCCTGTGAAACCACGGTGTATCGGTTTGCTGCAATTTATCTGCTTTATGCTAATAGAGAGCTGTTTCTGCAACTTCTGAATTTATTTAGCCCAAAGCAAAAGCAACCAGTTCTCTTGTGTATACTGGGAACCTACTGTGAGAAGCAAGAGTGGAGATGAACATAAATGAACGTGAAGAACAGGTGCTGCTGTAGAAGACTGGGGATTGGGACTAAAGTGTCATTCACATGCATAAGCACAGTTCCCACTGATTTTTTTATCTCCCATCTCTGACTACCTACGTGCATGATATCTTATCACCCAGTCCGTGCCATCCTTCCCATCCTTCTGTGCCCAGTTCTGCCATCAGATGAACCCCTACAGCTTTTACCGAAGCAAATTGGAATTTCAAATATGTTTTACATGATATTTTAAGTCAGTAAGTCTGTTCTCACAAGATCCAGCACAACCAGGGTTTCATTTGTTGTAATAGTGGGTCCTGATTTTTCCTAAGGTTGTCATGATGCAAATGTCACCGGGCTTTTATGGGACTGGCCACATTACATTACTCTGTATGAGTCCCTCTGTCACGATGGAATGTCTTGCTTGCGGTAACTGGGTAAGTGCAGGTTTGCCAATCATACCATGGAGAAAGTGTAAGCCAATTGTAATTGTGTAATACCAACAAGAAAAATAAATTGGAGCCTGGATGTTGGAATTGCTAGTTAAAATGTTAAAAATAATAGAAAGGTAGGATGGTAGAAATTTTAAAATTTAAGTATTTATGAAAGAGCAGAAGCAAAGCTTGAAGTGAAGGCAGACAGATACCTTGAGGCATTTGTATCAAAAAACCTGTATCTGCCTTTGTGTCCTGTTACCCACTAGAGCAAAGATCTGTTTATGTTCACTTGCCTTATATCAGATTAACTTCAAGTGTCGGCATCAAAACCTCTTCAGCTGTCACTATGTCATGATCAAGACAGAATCACAGAATCACATAGGGTTGGAAGGGGCCTCTGGAGATCATCTAGTCCAACCTCCCTGCCAAAGCAGGTCCATCTAGAGCAGGTTGGACAGGAACGTGTCCAGGTGGGTTTTGAATATCTTCAGAGAAGGAGACTCCACCACCTCCCTGGGCAGCCTGTTCCCCTGCTCTGCCACCCTCAAGGTAAAGAAGACCTAGATTTCCTGTCGTGAAAGACTAGACACTGACACCCCCCTGAGCCACCGTGCTCTGGGGTCCCTGTTCTCTTTCCACAATGCCATCCAAGGAACCACAGCCTCCCCTCTGACGCAGTTCTGCCCTGCAGTTCACAGCTCAAGCCTAGACCTCTGCTAAACCCAGGCTTGCCTGCAATTCCTACTGGTCCCACGGAAGTCTTCATTCACACACAAAGCTAGGAGAGAGCCTGGAGACACACAAATTGAAAAACTTTTGGCCGCCCCCAGTCCCTTCCCAAGGGGCCACCCACGATCTCCTTCGCAGGAGCCAGATGGGTAAGTGTAGGTGAGATGCCGTGACACTGAGTACGCAGAGTAGAAATCCTATTACACATTTCCTTGTCACTTCCCCAACAGATCTAGGGTTTGTTTTGCAGTTGATGAGCTGATCCTTTTAGTGGGAGCACGAAGGAACAGCGTTAGTAGCTGGGGTAGCAGCACTAGCGGCTGGGGGTGTCCCACCTCCCCCTTGTGCAGGAATGAGACCTTCAATGGTTACATCTCACAGCCTTAGGCAAGCTAGGAAATAAAAGAGACAGGTAGCAGCTAGGGGCTGAGAAAGAGAGAGAAAGAAAGGGAGATTTTAAAAAAAAAGGTCTCTACAAGTGGGAAGTTGTAGAAGGATGCTGCAGCAGGGCTGTCAGAGCAGCCTGGGCAAACCCTGCTAATTTCAGCCTTTATCCAAACCTCTGTGGCACGCATCTCTACCACACAAGAGAAGCTTCTTCCTGTCAGTTAAGGAGCAGTCTTTATGTCCTCTAATTGCAGCAGAGACTCACCCTCTGATTAGCAAGAGGTTCCAGCTGTACTACAGTGCACGCAGCCCCAAGGGTTATCCTTCTCTTCTTTTTTTCCTTAGGGTTTGTCTCCATCCCGCTTTAGGAAGGCACCGTGGAGCTCCAGAGAGGATGCTGTATGTTTCCAAGCCCTCACTTGGCTCTTCTTCGGGCTCACAAGCTCCCGAGGCTGCTGTCTGCTGCCGGTACCATCGCTCCCTGCAATTCGGTTGCTTGAGTGAACTTCACCGCTGATCCACCCTGGCTTCATATGGATGCAGCAGCTGTGGAGGGAGGCATCAGCAGGAAAAAAAAAATAAATCATTTAAGCAGCCTGCTGGAGTGGATTCCCAGCCCCCTTTCTGTGCTCACCACTGTCACTGTGCAGGCAAAGCACTCCCTGCTGGTCTTCACCTGAGCTGGAGTACCTGAGGTGCAAAATAAGGAGGTGAAGGACAGTAACTGTAGCACCACCGGGATGCTGGTTTCACACAGGACTCCTGCAATCTGGGATTACCACCATTCCAGGTGTGCGTGTGTGCTGTCAGCCGGTTCAGCTGGGCACCGTGGCTGGTAAGCTGTTGAATTGCACACCAGCTTCCCATGGCAGAGAAGACACCTTTTTTGAAAAGTGAAATTTCACTCTCTGGTACATCTGAAGCACCAGCAAGCTGCTCTCGAGCCAGAGCCCTTAACAGAAACATTAGACACGAAGGAGTTTTCCCGATGTCTGGTGGCAACCTTAATTCTTGAAATACAGCTCCTCTGGCTCCTGCTCCCCAGCCCCTGTCCCCCTGTGTAGAGGGCACAGCTCAGCTGGCTTTTGAGCTGTGCAATCAGAAGATATCTTCAAGTCCCTTACGAACCACAACTATAATTCTCAGGCTGGGTGGCATGGAGGCAGGCCAGAAGGAGAGCTGGCTGCCACGTCTTTTCCCTTAATGTTGGCGTTTTCAGCTGTCCCTACCCCTCTCTCTGTGCCCGCAAAGCGATGGCGATCTGCAAGTTCACAATCCCCAGCTCAGTGGGGCTTGAGATGCTGGTGCATCCCTGTAAATTGTTTGTAAAGCTTTTTTGGGGGGGTGTGAACTCAGTATTATGTAAGTTTTTCTTTTCTTAAAAATAAGCAATTCAGCAAACAGGCAGTATTAGAAGGAGTACTTTAATGAAATGTGTACGGGATGGGATTTTCTGAACAGCCAGGTCCCCCTTTGAATATTGATGTTCTTGGTCCAGCTCCACTCAAGCAGCTTCTCTAACGTCTCTATTTCTTTCTTCCTCTGCAATGTGTTAGGAAAATAAAATTTTAAAAATTGCGGTGGTGTTAGGACAAACGAGATCCCCTATTTTTAGAACAGTTGAAATGTATCAATACTTGTTACCTGAGAACAACTTATTACAACAACTCATTCCCTGAGAATTTCTGGATGGTCTGGAAAAATAAGTTTCTCCTTCCCCATCTCTATGTACAGGTGAAGGCTGAAGTACAGAGGTGGTGTCAATGTGTCCAGGGGGGTGCAGCAAGCTGGTGAGAGGCTGCGGACAGAGCAAGCTGGGAACCTGTAGAACCTTCAGACGAGGGCAGAGCAGATGTTTTGGCAGCCAACATATATTTAAATGGGACTGTCATTACTTTTCCCCCTTTATCTTGAGGTTTGGCTAAAATATATATGTATATTTTCAATTTGAAACACTGTTTAGCAGGCAGAACACTTGCTGGAAGGGCTGGCCAGGAGCCCTAGGGTGCGATGTCCTCTCCCTCAACTGAGGGACAGATTTCTCCAAGCACGTTGTCCGGCCAGCCCGGTACCAGCAGCCATCCTTCCCCTCTCCAGGCGGCGGTGGCCGGGCTCTCCTGCGAGCAGCCACGCTGCAGCACGAGGCACCTGGGGGAAGCCACACGCTGTTGGGCTCCCATCTTTGGTTATTTATCATCTTGCCTCAAGCCTGAGCTGCCGGTCCCTGCATGGACGCCTCTGTAGCTTTGCCGTTATTACTGCTCCTCTGGAGCCTTTTATCTGTCTCCTTCATATTCTTGGGGAAGTTACTATATTAAGATAAATTCTTTAAATTCTCTGGATAATATACAGCTCCGGTGACACGGCCTAAAGATTTTATTGGCGACCGTTATCTCTAACTACAGATTCTTTTTTTCTACACAATTCCTTCCCTCTGGCTTGGTTATGGAGAGGCCCTTGATGAGGCAATAACTTTCTCATAAAGCTATTTATGATTTTGTTCCTTCAGCCCGTAGGAGAAGGAGAATCACCACCTGAGAAGGGCGTTCAGAGCCAGGCGCCGAGCTTAGAAGTGTGCTGCAATTTTGGTACAGGGAGAGGGTGAAGCAGGAATTGCTGGATGAAATTCCCCAATTTGTGCCATGCAGAATTCATGGCCGGAGGGATTTCCCCTGACATTACTTTTAAGGAGTGGCATTCTTTCCAGTCCCCTGCTTTCTGCACGAGCAGCACATGGGCAGGTGTTCGGTGTTACTGCAAATAGTGACTACGAGATGCAGTCCTGCTGTTTGCTGGCACCGAAGGGATGTGACAGAGCCTGATTCCTGCTTCCATGAGGAGTTTCTTCGTGTCTCTGACTGTATAACCTGCCAAGTGTAGGTTGTCAGTTCAAGGTACTAATTTTTAATAAGCCTCCCAGCTCCTATATGGCAGAGTGATGTAAAAAAGATTTTTGTCTGGAAACCTCCGTTCCCAAGAGCGGTTAGGAGCTTGGGAATGTAGTTTCACAGGATGGTCAGTGCAGAGCCGTGCCTCTTAGAGCTGGGATCAGACTGGCCAGCAACCAAGCGGCACAAGTCCCTGCTCTCATCTAAAGCCCCTTTTCTGGCTCAAACACCTTCCAGAAATTTTGCCAAGGTGGCTCTGGGATGCAAGAGGATATGACCGATTGTGCCAAAGCCACCAGTGCTTTTGCCGTGCCCAGCCACCAAGTCCACCTTGCACCTCCTCTCCTTATTTTGCTCCTCAGCTTGCTGAGCCCTGACATCCTTCCACGCTTTAAAACGCTGGGCATTGGCCATCTACATATTCTTTGGACACATGGTGCAGGGGTCTCTCCCTAGTTGAAGGGGGAGCAGGCTCTGGTGGCTGCTACAAGCCTGTGCACGCACGTGTGTGCAGACACCAAACCCACAAGGATGTAGCCCTGATCCCAGTGTGTACGGTGATGTGGATGTGGCATTAACACCGTACAGATGTTTCAGCATCCGTCAGGACCTGGGGCAGTGGAAAAGCTCTAACAGAAGACAGGAAAGGACTATGAATCATAGAATCATAGGGTTAGAAGGGATCTTTCAGATCATGGCGTCCAACCATCAACCTAACACTGACAAAAACATCACGAAACCATGTTGCTAAGCACCATGTGTATCTGTCTTTTAAATACCTCCAGTGACAACAAGTCCACCACTTCCTTAGGCAACCTGTTTCCATGTTTGATAACCTTTCTGGTATAGAAATTTTTCCTAATATCCAATCTAAACCTCCTTTGGTGCAACTTGAGGCCATTTCCTCTTGTCCTATTGCTTGTTATTTGGGAGAAGAGACCGACTCTCACCTGGCTGCAACCTCCTTTCAGGTAGTTGTAGAGAGTGATAAAGTTTACCCTCAGACTCCTTTTCTCCAGGCTAAACAACCCCAGCTCCCTTGGGGTGCTCCTTGTAAGACTTGTTCTCCAGACCCCTCACCAGCTTTGTTGCTCCTCTCTGTACTCACTCCAGCGCCTCAATGTCTAAATGAAGACTGCTGTATCTTCAGCACAACATCCTGCTCCACACTCCATGGCTGGGGAACATGTGAGGGCTTTTCTATGCTTCTGTTTCCTCACAGCTTTCCCTTTGATCACCAACAGCTCTTTTCTGTGAAGGAGGGGCTGAATCCGAGGGGCAGAGGCACCACGGTTTCAGGAGAGGCTGCAAAGCCAAAGAGAAACTGTCCTGGTCCTGCCACCCAAAGAGAAACCCAAGCTGAAGGGACGAAGAAGGCTCTGATGGCCGAGTTGCAAGTTTGTGGGCGTGCAGACACCAGCCCCACAAGGACTGTAGCCTTGAGCCCTGATGGCAGGATGGCATCTTACTGCCTGGGCCACGGTACCTTGACCGAATCATGGTTCCCACAAAGACTCTGGCCACCAGACCCCTACCTCCGTTTCCTTGCCATTCTTTCCCTTGCCCTTCCCTTGCTTTGGGATTTCGTGCATTTTGGAACTGCCTGGAGAAGCTCTGGTTGTTGGAAGGGTTTAACTGAGTTGTGCATCCTCACCTCCCAAGTGAAGAAGGAGCTGAGGGCAGGAGAAAAATGGAGTCCTCAAGGACAGTACATCAGATGTTTTCACTGGAAATGCAAACTGTAGTACTATGTTACACTTATTAATGTACTAGGTACAACAAAATAAATTACCTAATCTATTCATCTATTCTCTGATGAAAACCTACTGGTTTGGACTGGCCTCATTTTCTCTTTGTCTGCAGCTTTCTGATCGCATCCTATTTAATTTCCCCTTTCATTGAGAAACCATTCTTCCAAATGTGGGCATTGTTAGCATGCTCTGCCTAATTAGTTACAACAATCTTTGTTGAGGGAGGCTGAATTCAGAGAAATCCAGCAAAAACTGCTATTTTTTCTCTGCACCATTAGCCTTGTCTATCAGGCTATGTAACAACATATCTTTTGTTGTTCCAGTGCCAACCACATCTGGGAAAATTTCCATAGCCCTAAGGCCACTGGTAGGGACAGCAAGCATGGAAAGCATCCGGCAGCATGCGAAGGAGGATGAAGACAGGGACGGGTACCCTCCTCCAGGTGGTGGCAGCCATCAGGGACTTTGGACCGAGGGTTAGTTGATGGTGTACTCCTTCCAGAGGTTACAGCATTGTATTTACAGCACCTGAAGGGTCGCACCATCCACCTGCTGGGAGGACACGTCAAAGAGATTTTAGGTCCCCCTGGACAAAGCGGTGCCCTGTTTCTCTCGCCGGCAGGAGAGCTGCCACCAGTGCCCCATGGTGGCACAATCTGCTCCACCTGCATTGGCTGGCCTGCAAGCAGTGCCCAGGCTGGGTGTTTTTACAGCTGTTAATTTTCTTGTGGGGTTTATTTACACTCATATGTTCCTTACTTGATTTTTTGATTGTTGCCCTTCCTGAAAATACTTTTTGCAGATGTTTACACCCTTGGCTTGATGGAACATGTTCTGCACCCGCGCAACCAGCCCTTCCCGTGCGGACTACCAGGCTGGCACAGAGGTACTGACCCTGCAGTAGGACCCAACATGGATTTGTCCCCTCAGGTCCCACTGTGCAACCAAGCTGGTGGCCAGGCATCCTGAAAGATGTTTTCTCGTAGAAACAGCACGTTGTCTGATATGTAGCTGCACCTTTGAGCCTTCGGTGCATGATATGCAACTGGGTTGGACCTGGCAGATGATCCAGCTCTGAGTAGACCTGGTGCTGCTCTTGAGGGAGGCACGTTGAAGCCCATGCCCCGTACTTCTGAGGCTTTGGACACCTCAGAAACATTGGACTTACATGGCAAGGCAGCAGCAGCTCTGCTGGCTGTGCAAAGGCAAGCGGTAGGCATGCAAGCTGTGAGCCGGGTTATGAGGGCTTTTCCTAGGATTCAAGACAGCTTTATAAATGAACCGTAGAGAAAAATGGCTGTAATTTTTCAGAGCTCACTCTATATAAAGGTGGCATTTACCCAG
The DNA here is from genome assembly GCA_013399435.1 of Arenaria interpres. Taxonomy (NCBI): domain Eukaryota; kingdom Metazoa; phylum Chordata; class Aves; order Charadriiformes; family Scolopacidae; genus Arenaria; species Arenaria interpres. The sequence continues at coordinate 37,150 of VXAK01014045.1, read as the reverse complement.
AGAAGCGCTGTTTCCACAGTACACAGAGAACTGGAATACGCTGTTAGATTGATCCCTTGTAGCTGAAAATTACCATTGCTGTTCAATTGCATACAGACATCTTAAATTATTAATGGGATTCCTGCCTGAGGGTAAACATTGTAGATTCACATTCTGAGATTTTTAAGACCTCTTTGATCGTTCACAACTAGGGCTCTTAAATACAGTTATTTGCTTTATACATCTTAAACAGATCAATATCAACTGAAGGAATATCAGGGGGATAGAGAGTGAGAGTAAAGGAGTAGGAGTAAAGCCACCACCAGTATCCCTTGGGTCGTAAGGGATTTTTAAATCCAACCTAGGTTTTGTCCCTTAACTTAACTGCAACCTTGTCACCAACCGACCCCTGAATCCTGGGTGAAATTCATGCAGTTGCACCCGGCACATATGCTTTAAGCCAAAAGCAAGCTGTCACCTTTAAGCAGACCTTTTTCAGCTGCTTAACTTGTTTGGGAAAGGGAACTCTAAAGCCGTTCTTCTTTTTTCTGACGAGAAGCAGGTTGTGAAAGGCTACTTTAGTAAAAAGCCCCGTTTCGCTTTTCTGCTGAAAAAAAACACTTCATGGATTAAATTTTCCACGACAGAGTAGCAGGTGTTACACACAAGCAACGAGACTCCCCGTAGAGCGGTTTGGGAACCAGCCCCAGACCCTCACGCCCCATCGCTCTCACAGTTGTGGATGTCCCATGGGCTGTTTTCCAGAGTACCAAAAGTCTGCAGCCTACGAGCTGGGAAGGAGATCACCATGCATCCACACACGTCCCTTGCAGTAGGAATGCTGTCCTGGCAGTCCCACGAGCTCTTGGTCACCCACAGGACTCATCTTTACTCCTCCCTCTCCATATGGGAAGCTATATTTCACTCCTGGATCCAAATGGCTACTTTTTTTGAAAAGGCACACTGCTAAAGACGACACATGGGGCTTCAATCTGCCTCTTTGCCATTGTGCTACACCTTGATGAGGCACCGGTGTCCATTGCTGTTGTTCTTTCTACTCTTCTCCTCGCATCAACTTCTTAAAGCCAACCGTCACATAGGGAAAGTCAGGCTGAGGTGGAAGAAGCTGCTTTGCCTTCTCCTTTCCAGGTTCCCGTTTGTGTTATTCCTCCTTTTGCAGCTGTCTTGGGGTAAGGTTTCATAAGATGGCGTGAGCCAACGTAACTGCTCGCTGCTGCCAAAAGGGGACGGTTCCCATCCCAATTCCTGGCCAAAGTTCCCACCACTGCCTCTACTAGGTATGCCATGCACTGGGCTCCTCTCTGGGCAAAAGCAGCAGGAAGGTTTTTCATGTCAGTAGGTAAATGGGAACAGGAGAGGGTCTGAAAAGGTGCAAGGGAGGTGGTGGATGGTGTGGCCAGCAGCAGGAGAAGTGGGACCAACTCCTTTTTCTCAGCCGCAGGCAGCTCTGCCGGCTCAGCTGGGCGTAAAGCTTCAGCCTCTGACCACAGCCCAGCTTTCTGCCTTCTGCAAGTGCTTCTTGGGTGCCACCTCCCTCCACGCAGAAGGGAAGAGCCCTCAGGGTGGCAGACACTTCAAGGCACTGTGTGCTGTGCATAGAACCAGGAGCCCGTGCTCGCAGGAGAAATTCAAGGCAGAATTTCAAGATCTCCCTTTTGGCAGGATGGTGATATTTGCTAATACAAACCCAGTCATGCAAAAAGAAAAGCTCTTCTCCAAACAAAAAGGACACATAAGCAGAGTTGTACAGCTTTGAAAAGTACTTATCTTATGCTTAGACTCTGAAGTATGGCTCATTTTAAATCTTGTAAGTAACAACTTTCTCTTCAGGGATCCCACTGAAAAGAGAGACCAACCCAGCTATTTTATTTTTAATCCAGGCTAACCCTCTGCAGGCACTGGCATATCCTGTCTTATATGAAGAGGAGTCATTCTCACCGAATTAACTCATACTGTTGCTATCTATTCAATTCAACCTACACATTTCTTTATGCAACACTACTGCCCTCTGACTTCCCAACAACACTGGAAAAGTTCAGCGCCGAAGTAGTGAAGATGGCGATTTAGTGTGCCCTACAGGAAAAAAAGAAAAGATTAGCCTTCTGACGTTGTGGAGGGAAGTGTTGTTATATTTGATGCCTCATTTGCTACAAACAGTGTCTTAATACAAGCATGTTTCACGATATGTTAATCTTAAATCAGGCATGTAATTATTAAGACTGATGTAACACACCTAGAATCATGGCACAGTAATTAGTGTTCCTAGTGCCGCTAGTTCAGAGCATTTCAAAATGAATGGTGATATTCAGAGATGTGATCGGGGATGTTCCCAATTTCCAGACAGTAAATGAGATCGTTCCATCCATCCCAATGTCACCAAAGATGTGGTTTGATATAATATACCTAAATGTATTCAGGATTTGAAAATGAGAATGAATTAACAAGATTTTCTAGTCTAAATAGATTGGTTTCAAAGCTCGTGTTTGGACCCGATATTAAATGGATTCTGTGGCATTGCAGTGTGGTCCATACACAGTGAACTTGTACAGCTTAAGGTTCAAAGGTAGTCAAATACAAAAAAAACCCACAACCAAACCAACGCCAGTGTTGCTTTTGATGGAATTACCTCCTAAGAAACTTATAGGAGGTAAAATATCACACTGGCAAAGCGTGACCATTCAAAATTCCCCAGGAAAAAAAAAAAAAGGGGGATGTTGATTTTACAATGCTTTTGAAGGCTGAAAACTCAGATCTGATCCCTAAAGACTTATTTAGCCAGACTTGACATTCAGGCCCAGAAGGCCAAGCCATTTAAAAGTCTGGGACTTCATTTTTAGCCAGCCATTCCTACATTACAAATGCACAAATGCCATTCAAAGTTGACCTAGAAAGAATTACATGGCACCAATACCGTAACACGAATCCATCTTCAGGAGTTGTTACACAGTTCTGATTTTGTCTAATACATCACACTTGTAAAGCTGAGGTTCAGAACTGACGGTGTAGTAATTTGTTAGCGCTAGAGTGCAAAAGCTATCTGACAGAGGGCAGGAAAATCCAAAGCTGTGATATTTCAGCCATCTATCGGGACTTCAAAAATAGCTACCAAAAAATCCCCCAAACCAAAGGAAAGCGCTTGAACACTTTAAATACATCGCAGTCCACAGTGGGGATATCAAGGTCAGCAAGGTCAGGCTATTAACCATCACCAAATCAGAGGTCTTACAAACACTTTTCAGACATGTACATGGCCCAAACCCTTTGGTGGTATAAATCAACCTGATTAGAGTCTAGGAGGTAATAAATGATCTCCTTAAATCACGAAACCCTCCCTGGCAAGTCACTCTCCGTCAATGACATTTGCAAGTGCCATGGGCTGGCTGCCAGGACTTCTTTGCTAGGCAAAGCTATAGCAGAGGGTGCACAGAACACGTGGGTGAAGGCAAAGGACATGCAGGTTCAAGTCTTCCACGTGTATCAGGACTCCCACCTTTTGTGCCCCTCGCTTATTTATTATTTCATTGAGCATTGAACGTGCTCTTCTCAGCAGTGGAAAAAAGGAGCAGATTTTTGCCAAAGAGGTGGTTAGAGGAAATATTTCTCCTTTGGCTATCACCTGATACGACTAGGCCTTACACTTGCCAGATGACTTACGAGAGCCTGCATCCCTGTTCTTGATGTCCTCCAACACACGTGCTGAACCTTATGCACTGCTAGTTTGTCCCAAGCCATCCTGTTCGGCAGTTTGCTGCTTCTGTAAGGAACATCACCACCTCCTGGTTCACTATGACATCACTTGGTTACTAGACAAGACTCAAAATGGAAATAAAAAAGGTTTGTTTGACGAAAGTAAAAAGTTAAGCAAGCGCAAAGTGTTAGCCCGCTTACAAAAGGCTGTGCCTGCCACCCATCCTGTGTTTTAGCTGTTCTCTTCTTCTCTTTAGCTGTTCTCTCTGCATGGCGCCGCTGTACTTCAAAAAACATCTCTTTAGTCAGGAATCCTGTTCTCACCTTTATTTTTCCTGTTTGCTCATGGACATTTTATGGCTCCTCTTGAAGTGCTGCAGCACATTGCTCTGCAAATGCAGAGCACCTCCGTGTTGTGCTGATGCTTAGCCATTCACTACATCACTTTTTTTCTGACTATGTGAGAATACTAATGAAGTATTTTTTTAAATGTGAACTGTCTGAGCAGAGAGTCCTTCATCTGCCAGTTTTTCCACATCTATTTACCCCTTATCTCAAGAGTCAAGCAATTTACAACCAGCAGCTGAAGGAGCCCTCTGGAACAGCACTTTTTGGTTTGTCTTCCCAGAGACAATAGGAACCTCTATTGTGAGCTGCATGAAAATTTGCCATTCACACGCTCTAAAATGCCCGACTTTTGACACATTTCTATTTGCGCGATTCATACGATGCCCTCAGTACCAGCGGGGGCTGCACATGACTGTGATAACATGGATGTCTGACCTGACACGCCAAGTGCCAGGGGATTGTCTAGCACAGCATCAGTCTTTAAGTTTCATGGGAGAAGCATGCTTTAGGAGGAAGTAGAAAAACTAATAAAGTCACCATCGCAATGAGCCTCATTGTTTCATTTCAACTTTGTTATCACCAGCCCAGTCTTGATCTCCTTTGGCAATTTTTTCAGATTTCTCGCAAAGGCCTAAGCGGTGAGTTGTATTACTCCAGCCCTGACCTTTGAAAATCAATGCTAACTTCATTTGAGGAGAGTAAACAACAACAGTAAAACTATTTTTTGTTTAAAGGATTTTTGTCCCTCTTGTGCAGTAATCATTCCCGCTAAGGTGGTAAAAATTGAAGGAGCTGCACATCTCTGTCTTGCATTGACTACTAAGTTCAGAGTCAAGTTCTGCAGACCTTGGATTAGGCTGCGGGAGAAGCAACAGGCAAAAACAAGAAAGGGAAGGATGAGCAGGTCTGTCTGTGCTGTGAAAGGCACAGGGCTAACAGCAGTTTCCTTATTTTCTTGGCAGCTTCATCTAAGTGGAGAGTAGTTCAAGAAATGCCTCATGCTTCAAGTGCTCCCCCTGTCACTGGGCACATGAAAGCAGCAATGGACCACAGCCCTGACAGTGGAACACTGCTGCACGCCAGCCAGATTTAAGATCAAGCAATATGTGATGTGTATAGGATGGGGATGACATATTTGCTCAGGGCTGGAAACATTTGGAGCTCCTGGCTAATGAAGAGCTCCTGGCTAATAAGAGTCCTTCCTTAATTCTGACTTCCCAGAGGGCATATGAGGGAGGTAGGTTTGCAGAAGTGTCCAGTTAGTGGTGACATGCTTCTTCATGTTTAACCCCGTTTTGGAGCAGGCTGTTCTTGGACTGATGACACTGTGGAGTTGCGGCAGACATTTCTCAGGGGGACCTCATCCAGCTCCCTGTCTCACCTCTCTAGCACACTTTTCTGAGGCCACTACTGGAGTGAGGAGGCAGGGAGGCTGACACCAGCCATTTCTAGGGTGATCTTACATGTGCACAAGTATAAGCTTTTGTGGCATGTCTGTGCACAGAATATGCTGTGCCACCCTAGAGCTGATGCTCCCTCAGGTGCCCCCTTCGTGGCAGAAAGGTGTCAGGACTACCACTGGTTAGCATTATTAGGGAGGTCTTTTTGGTCTAACAAGCCTACCTCACAACCCCAGAGGGATGGCATCAGCTCCTGTGTTTCCAACTTTCCTTCGTCTCCCCTGATCCTGCTCTGCTTGTGAAGAGGAATCACCCAGCAGGATGGTGATCCACAGGGTGGCAATTGCACGGTTCCAGCCTGTGTTGGTGAGCAGCTAGATGCTGTCTGCTTCGGGCCATTTCGGAGCTTTTCTGAGTGAGTTATCTGTATGGCTTTCAGTTAAAACCCGCAACTTCTCCCTGTTAAGATGATGTGTCTCCTTCTATATAGAACTATTTCTCAACTGTTACAGTAAAAGGCACACAACTGACACATTTACACTGGATCCACCTTCATTTCAGGTGGGTTATGGAGAAATGTTGGGTTTGTTCCAGACAGAGATTATCCTCTCCCTTTCCTAACAAAATTTTATGCTTCAATCGCCGGCAGAGAGGCACGTGGTGAGACTCCCTGTGGTGTTTTCCAGAACAGACCTGGGCAGGCTGGAGTCCTCACAAAGCAGTATGAATTGTTCTCCTCTCTCTTAGATGACGAGACTGTTTTTCCTTGCAGACCTGCTGAGCAGGCACCCTCACTTTCCATAAGTGTCAAGGCTCAGTTTGACAGCACACACTGTGTTTATTGGGGTTCAGCTTTCTTAAAGGAGATTTTGTCCTACCTAAGGTGTTTCTGTAGTGCCTCTCTATGTGCAAAGCCCAAAGGGAAATTACCAGCTCTCCTCTTCCCGGGGCTGCACTGATGTAACGCCGCTTCTCATCTATCCCAGTGAGAACAACCTTGTACTAAATATTTGTTTAGAGCCTTCATTATTTGAAAAAGGCTGGTTGCATTTCCTAATAACTGGTGTAGGTCCATACTGTGGGCATCTTCTGATGAAGACTGTCCACCTTCTGAAGGTCAGTGCAGACCAGTGGACAGTGCTGCTCTTAGGTTCTCCCTGTAGGTTGCACCCATTAACCATGAGCAAGTACTGATGTTTCGATGAAGGAGGTTTTGCCCACGTGGTAGTGCAATCAAACCATCACATTACCAGGGAAACGCAAGGCAAGACTGCTCTGAGCACTGAGGTCACACAAAAGGTGCATTTTAGAGCAACAGCTGACCGGGAAGCTGACTATAGGAAACCAACCACTTTGGTTGGAAGTGGGAAGAAGCCCCTCTTTTTTTCCAAGAGTGTAGAAACCCATAGTCTCTACAGATGCTGCATAGCAGTTTGTGATTGATAGATCACGTGTTATTTTATTAACTATTCCAACAACAATTTAAAAAAAAAGAAGAAAAAAAAAAGTGCTATTATAAACTAGACCCCATTCCCTGTACCATTCCCAGCCATTGCTTAATGGTGCAGTTTTTCCTGCCTGAAAGATGCACATGAAACAGATGCTGCAGTGTCCTGAGCTGTAGGATGCCCGTATGTACAATTTGTTGGAGGGTACCTCAGGGAGGGAGACTCAAGCCTATCATCAACACTAACAAGCACTGTAGGCTACTCTTTAAAGTACTTTCAAAGCATCTGTCCTTTGGTCTGATGAGCATTAAATAAGTGGGAGTACCTTCCACCCCAGAGAACTGTCCCATAGAAATACTCAAAGTTGTATCTGCTGATATGCAATGGCAAAGCAGCTGTTGTGGCTTTCACTTCAGTCTTAATTGTAGAGAAAACTGTTCCCCAAAAGCCATGGTGGAAGCAGGCCAATGGCAATTTAATTGAAAGGCCAGGGGAAAGCTGAGAGTCAGGCAAAAGTGCAGAGGTTATGGTGGTGTGGCTTCAGGGGATGAGGATACTAAAAATTCTGTATCTCAAAGGGGGAATGGGGAGGAAAAAAGGACTGAAGTTGACAAAATTCAGCAAAGAGAATGGGCAAAGAACAGTTACAATAATTAGAGTCTTGTTTTAGCAGGGCTTTACGAAATAGGGGGTAAGAGGAAAGGAAAGGTGCAGAGCTGGAGCGACCCCAGCGAGGACGCAGCAGGGACCTCGGGTGCCGGGAAGGAGGTGGGATGCCATCAATGGGCACTGCAGTCCTCCAAATGCTGCCACAGAAGGCGTGTGAGCTGCTGCTGGGGCTCAGTCAGTGGTCATTCAGGGTATAAAGTGTTTAGGAACGACTCAGCAAGAGCTCACTCCAGCCAGGGAAAGGTGCTGTAAATGTCAGGAAATACCCTAGGGTGAACCCTAGGGTGGGGGGGTCTCAGCTGGCAATGGGAAATGCTACAGATAGCAGTGCCACATCTAAGCTGCACGAGTCACGGTATTGGGGCTTCGCCAGCAGCTGTCTGACCAAGATGGCCATCGAGGCTTGGAAAAACTAAGGGAGATGAGAGAGGCCGGGAGGGTAGAAAACGCCATATATTCCAGCGATCACCGTGCCAAGAGGGAATCATCACAATGGAGCCTGGTGCAGAGACTAAATTGTTAGACAACATGGGTACACGCGTGGGTAGTCACAGCAAATCACCAGAAAACTCAGAAGATGTGATTCTCAATCCAATCTTGAGTGGTACGCTCAAGGCCTGGATCATACTCAATTTAAACATCCTTACAGGAATGGAAAGGGAAAAAAAAAAGGTAAAAAAAAAAGTTCATTACAATAGTGTTTGAAGAGACAAATCATGTAAAAGTGAGAAAGCTTGTTAAAAGCTACAGCCAAAGGTGCCTACTTAGACTGAGATGCCTTATGGACACTGCATCAAAGGATGAAAGGAAAAATTTATTTTAAAGGAATCAAATAAAGCTACACTTACATGTTTTTAAACAGTAAAGAGCACTACTAGAAGTTAAGTAAATAAATAAGTAAATTCCTTCAGAAAATGGAAGACGAGTCCTAATGTCAGTGATACAGAAAAGGATAAGCTTTGGCAGACTAAATGTGAAACCACAGAATGACAGGCCAAAAAAGATTCCTCAGAATTAGAGCGCAAAAAAATCTATAGAAGTCCTTGAGGGAGTTCAAACCCTTTCTTTGCAGAAATCTGTCTCATTAAGGTGCCAGTAGAAAAAAAAATCTAGACTAACTGATAGCTGGGGGGGCTATGGCAGGGAAAGTCGAGGACTTCAGAGGTGGAGGTGCCAGATCCCTGTGGTGTGTCACCACCTGGAGGCTTCCCTGTGCAGGGATGGAGTTGGCTGCTGTGGCACCTCTCCTTAAAATGGCCAGTCCAGAGAGCACCGAGGTGAGTTGACTTTCTGGAAGACAGTCTTGATTGTCAGGCTAATAAGAGACAGAAGTAGGAGGCACATGGATGAACAGGACATGCAGCGAAGAATCAATGTGGATTTTGACAGGGGATTAATCCTATTTCATATGGTGTTTTAATCAAGACGATTCTTTCAAAGCTTCTTGATAAGGTCCTTTATCTGAGATTTTTGAAGAAACAGGTATACAGGAAAGTTTTAAGAGCAGCTTTAAACACAGGGAGTAAAAGTAGGGATAAATAAGGAGCTGAAAAGAGAATGTAGGTGAAGTCTGAAAGAAATTTATGTTGTTACCTACATTATTCAAAATACTTGTAAGCAGTGTATGGAGAAAAGCATCCGTAGTGATGTGAGAGGGTTTGTTTGTTGGTAATACAAAATTATCCAGAGTTATCTGAACTGAAACCAGCTGCAGAGAGTTGCAGAAGCATCCCATGGTACTGATTAGCTGGAAATAAAGCCAGAGATAAAAGTTGGTGTTATTATGTTCAGGGTAATTTACATAGGGAAAACAATCTTAACTACATACGTATACATAATGACAGGCTCTGCATTTCCTTTCACCGCATAAGAAAGATCTAGTAGTGCTTGCAAACAGTATTTGAGAACATCAGTTCAGTGTTAAGTAGCAAAGAGACTCTTGGTAATTACTAGGGAAAGAAGCGAGCACAAAACAGGGTGCATCATTACAATATAAATTTATGATGCATCCTCTTTTCATTTACTGTCATCTCATCTCAAAAGGTTATAGTTGAAATGAAAAAGAGGTACAGAGAATAACTAGAATTTGCTGTTTAGATCCGCTTCATAAAAAGTACTGGACAGAGTGTGATTCCTCTACTTGTAAAATAGATGATTGAGGAGAAATACAATATAGCTCTATAAAACAGTGTGCTGCACAAGAAAATTTATTCGCTGTTTTTCACAGAACCAGGGGTCACCATATGAAACAGTCAGAGACCAGCAAACAAAAAGGAGTACTTTTGCACCCAGTGTATATTGAATTTGTGGAGCTCATTGGCAAGGGATGCTGTAGAAGCCAAAATTATGAACAGGTTCAAAAATAATGGAACAAACTAATGCAAGGAAAACAGTCAAGGCTATGGAAAGCCAGCATGCACACACATGCTCTGGCTGGGGAGCAGATCTAGGGCAGGAGGTGGCAGCAAGACCTGGCAGCAGAGGTGACCAGCAGCATCCAGGGCTGTGTCAGCAGGAGCACTGCCAGGAGACGAGGGCAGGAGTTGTCCCTTCTGCCCAGCACTCGTTGTTAGACCACATCTGGGTACCATTGCCAGTCTGGTGCCCCCCAGTGCAGGAAAAATGCTGATAACCTAGAGTGAGTTCACCTCCACAATGCTCAGGGCTGGAGCCCCGAGAGCAGAGGCTGGGGCAGTGGGTCTTGTCCAGCCTGGGACAGAGGCGGCTTCGCGGGCACCTCACAGCCATGCCAGTGCCTATGGGGAAGAATGAAGGAGCACAGCCGGGCTCATCACAGCTGTGTGGCAGGGAAACAAGGTACAGCAGGCATGAGCTGGAATGAGAGGGATTCTGGCTGGGCATTGAAACCTCCCCCCATGAGGACAGGCCGAGGTACAGAGGGACGAGCTGCCCACAGAGTTTGGGCAGGCTCCATCCTTGCAGGGTTTCAATATCCCGCTGGGAAAAGCCCTGAGCAACTTGATTGACCTCACAACTGGCCCTGCTTGGAGCAGGGGTGCATGAGGAGCCTCTCGAGGTCCCTTCCAACAAAAATTGCCCGGTGAGCTCACCTGAAGGTCCTATGATCCTAATTCCTTTAGGAATTGTCAGAGGTCAGAAAGCTGTATTGGGGAAAATATGATATTGGATAAGACTGTCCTCGAGTCAGTCTCAGTGCATCTTTTTATTTTTTTCTGTGTTCTTAGAAATAAATAAATGTAGACAGTAAAGAAAAAAAAAGGTAAATTTAATGAAAAAGGGGATTCTGGAGCACAATTCCATGAGAAGAAGCCCTGAAGCCTGGGAGTCACCTGAGCTTTGTGACAAAACAAAACTGTAACTGCACTTGACACACCACTACCCTGCAGAGCTATTGCAAGGAAGAGAAAGTAGTTTAAGGCATCCACTCCGTCTTGTGCATCCTCAGCTGGTTCCTTTCGCAAGTTCCTATTACACGGCCAATCAATCACACCTGCCCCGTGGCTGCAGAGGTGTCAATGGAAGCCTTCAGTGCCCTGCATGGTCCTTAAGGCACTCTGTGATGTGTGAGGCAGAAAACAACTGAGCTCAGTCTTGTGCTCCTAGGATGAGTTTGTGTAGGGTTTGTGGCTGAGAAGACCTAGCACAGTTGTTTTCCCGAGTGACCTGAGTTACTGGATCTGTAGCACAGCAAGCATAGATCTGGCAAGGCCATTTTTCACCTGTTTTCTGCCTAGAACCATGTTGCAGTACTGAATGAATTCCCGAAAGATGCTGCAAGCGGGTACTCCAGTGAAAGAGCCGTTGGTCATTTTGAAGCCCCATGGTGAGGTTTCATAAAGGTCCATGGTGCTGGGAGTGGGCTGGCGGCTCCCAGCCCTGGGTTGGGCTGCAGGACACCTTCTGGTGCAGAGCAGTTGGTATTTAGGCTGCATGTTGGGAAGGGTGCGAGAGACATTCCCTACTCTTGATTACTGAGAAGTCCCTATGGTGCTCAGCGACACCCCTCATTTTATCTTCTTCTGGTATAAGAAGGATAAACCATCTCCTCCATCAAATACAGCGCAGATGCTGGTGAACAGTGTCGTTCTGCTCATGTAATAGGGCTTTCCAAGATAGTTTTGTTTTCATGAGCCATTTCAGGATGATAGGTATTGATTTTCACCCCCAGGTAGATTTTAGGCACAACTGGGCTTTTACATGCAGAGGAGAAAACCTTGGTGACATTGCACCCGAAATCTAGACCTAGCACTGCCATCGGTTGTATCTTAGTTCAATGCCTTGTTCCACTTTGTGTAAGAGCCGAGGAACAAGCTTAAAGCATCTTATTTTTCTATCCCTACACAGCAACACCTGACTCCCCAGGGCAAAGCATTACACTTTCAAGTTAATTGGTATAGATGTTTCCAAAGTTTGGTACTACAAATCAAGCAAGAAATTCATTTCAGAGCGCTGGAGCCTCGTACTTTCTCTCCCTCTCAAGTCAATTCCAAATGCTCCGCTCTACAAGTTTCTCTTCTTTTCAATTACAGTTCTCCCATGGTAGTAAATAAATTTGTTTCAAGCACACACGTTTCTCTTCTTTTCAATTACGGTACCCTCTCAAGTAATTTAATTTCTTTTGAGTCTTCAATTCACATCCAACTTTCTCTCCAACAACTGTATATATCAGGTAGCAGAAATATATCCCAGGCTCTCTCCTTATATTGAGGTTTTAGAAGGTGGGTTTTGCCTCTATTACCTCTGAACTGACAGAAAGCTCTTTACAGACTCAGCAAGAGGTATGCAGACTAAATAACACAGGGGAGCAGGCTTTCCTTTGGGCCATCTCCTAGGGTTCCTGCAGCTGCCCTAATCCAGCTGCAGGAGTGATGGGAGTGCTGAGTGTCAGAGCTCCAGCCTCATTTTGATAGAAAACTGTTCAGTTTAATTTGCAGCAACAGGTGACATGATAGTGAAACCCTATGAAGGCGCCATAATTAGCCATTGCAGGCTGATATTTATCTTCCTTTAGTCTTCACAAAGTGTTGGAAGACTTACAGAGGGATGCATGTGAGGAATGGATGGAGGGCTGAAGGAACCGGAGGCCAAGGACTTCCTCAGGGTTGAGGCTGAAACAATCTGTATATGTATAGTCTCTGGTTGCTCTAGTACCCACCAGAGGAGTAACATGAAAGACCAGAGGGCAAAGCAATCTGTCAGTACATGTACTCTGTCCCTCCTGCAAACAAACACGGGACTGAAGCGACCATTTGGATACCTTCCACATGTGCAATACTAAATATTCAAAAAGTGAAATGTGGGGGAAAACGCACATAAATTCATTACAATAGGGGCTGACCTAAACTGCCCACATAACAAGGAGGGGTTCAGGCAGCGAGGCGACGCGTGGACCTCACTTAGCACAGCAAAGAGATACACGGTTGGACTCTGGCATATGTGTAAATGCAGCCAGCTGAGTTGGTAGCTTTGCTGAACAGGCGAAAATATTTCTCTGATGCTTTACTACAGCCACCTGTCAGAGGATGGGTAGAGCAGTCAGTAATCCACGGAGATCCCCGAGGAGCTTTCTTCTGCCTTTGTTCGTTTAATCACGGCCGCGAGAAAAGGCGATTCAGCCTTTCATGAGAGCCCTGTAAGGGTTGTGAGCGGGAGAGACAGACCTCCTCAGGCAGAGGGTACGACCTGGTCTTGCTCTGGGGGAGCGAGGTGCTGCGGTGTGTTTGCCCTTCCAGCCCCAAAGCCCCCGGCAGAGCGCTGAGCCTGCAGGATCTCTCCTCTCACACGGCACCAGGGACATGGACTTCAGCCCCCGTGGTGGAGAGCCATTGCCGGTTCCTGATGGCCGTGGGAAATGGGTGTTCACACCTGCTCTCATTTTGGACATCAAAATAGAAAGTGGGTTTTTATCTGCTGCCTCCTCAGCTCACTGCAGTTCATTTCTCGCTGGATTTGGCTTTTACGTGCACCCGAACTGACACTCACTGTTTTTATTTATTGAGCCTGTATTTGATGAGATCCTGCCTTTTTCTTTTTTTTTTCTTTTCCCCCCCTCCCCATTACGCTGTAGTCACGGTTCATTCAGTAGCTCCCTAATCTGATAACTCTGTTCTGGGATCTGGCACAGTGCTCGCTCTATCTCTTTGCCGATGCAATACTATTTCTTTCCTTACAAAGCCTTGTTTTCCTAACATCCAAATTGCGCGGAGAGGCCCATATGTTCCCATAGTCCACGTGCTCTATAGCATAGCAAATTACTATTTTGAAAAAGCACCCTGTAGTCCCCGGTGCGAGCCAAAACGCGCTCCTTGGCGTGATGCCCATTCCCATTTACGGTACAGAGCAGTCTCAGGGCCCCTGGTTCTCAAGAGGGCACCGGAGCTGATGTGCCCGGTGGAAATGTAGGTGCAACTGCAGACCAACTCAAACAGTACGCCCAACGTGTAGTATTCTCCAAGACGAAAACCTCCTACATTTTAAATGCTACTCAAGGTACATGCTGAGCTCCCCTTCCCGCGATGCGCAACGATTAAAATCCTTCAGAGATTCCTAAGTACACCGAAATCCACCTCTAACCATTTGAAGCCGGCAAGGCAGTGTGTGGGAGTGTAGAGACCTTTCTGCTCAAGCAAAGTGTTTGCTGGGGCCTCGTTAAATGCCTTCCCTACTTTGCGTTTTCCTTTCCTGTTTTTATTCTGTGTCAAACGTCTGTTCTGGCAACCCTCTCCCAATTTCCTTCCCTCGCCATTCAAGGAGGCACCTTGATTTCACTGCACCAGCACAGCTCCCCGAAAGCCCTGGTAGTGGAAATTATGGGAGTGACTGGAGCTCACTTCTGACCTGCTAGAGAAAACCCACCTACTCTCCCCTGGCAGTCCCTGGCTTCTACTGAGCAGGACAACTGTCCCTCTTTATCAACCTGGTGAAGGGCTGGGGAACGTCTCCTGTTTGCCACAGGCACCAGAGAAGAAGAGGCTGTGCTGCATCTTGCTAAGAAGAGCCACGTGGCTCTGCTCGCCTTCAAGCCCAGACACTGTGAGGGACAAAGTAGCCACCAAAAGGCTTCTTTCAAAGTCTTAGCTGGTTATCCTCTCTTTCAGTCCTGTTTGATCCACCTTTTGGGGTGGGGATTGGATGCGGATTCTGTGTCTCACTCCAGAGTCTTGCTGTGGGGTTCAGGCTCCCACAAAGAAGTGAACGTCCAGCCCTCGCCGGGACTGAGACCTCCTTCCCATCGGCTGGCCTCTTGTGAGCCCTGCACCTCTGTAGCTGCACAATTAGGATTTTATTTCCTAAGTATTGTTTTCCCTTGCTGTTTTGGGGGTTTTTCCTGGGTTTTTTTGTGTTTGTTTTTTTTTTTCCACCGGAGTGCCAGCAAGGCTAACACTTAGTGTGGACAGAAGAGGCCAAGGGGAGAGGAGAGCTGAAGAAGCCAGGCAGGCTGCGTGGGGATGACCAAGAGGTGGGGAGCACACCTCAACGTCCAGTTCACAAATTTCTCTGGGCTGACCTGTGGGCCCAGCTGCGAGGGGGAGCCAGGCTCACCCTCATGGGAGCCTGCCCTCAGTGCTGTAGGGATGGTGGGTGTCGAAGGAGATGCTGCCATGCTGGAAGGGAATGTCTGGAGGAAGTTCAGATAGCAGCAAGTATCCAACTGCGTAAGACACTGAGTATCTTCTTGTCACTGCTAGCAGTGGGCACGGAGGGTAGGACGTGCGCACGAATGAAGAGGTGGGAATGCAGGAGGGCACCTAAGTGAAGCCCCGGCTGCCCTGATGCCCCCCATCACAAGGGCCAGGCCAGGTGGTGAGGCCACCTACTTCCCATTAACTTTTCCAGGTGACATTTGCCCAGGCCTTGAGGGCACTGAGGACCTTCCTGCCCTGATTTCCTGACCTCCTCACAAAATTCAGACTCACTTAGAGACATGGTTTAGTGATGGTTTTGGTCAGAGTTAGGTTGATGGTTGGACTAGATGATCTTAAAGGTCCTTTCCAACCTAGACAATTCTATGATTCTATGACTGTATATACAGTAGTCTAGGTATCTTTCAGACACTTTTACTACACCAGATATTGTGGCAGATCACTTAGAGGTTTGGAGACCTTCTGATACCTGTCAATCCCCCATGAACCTCTGCTCTTAGCCATCAGGGACCAGCATTTGCAGCTCCTCAAGCCCATGTTTTGCTTAGATTGGGCAGATTTATTTGCTGCTTCAGCAAGAGGGGAAACCCAACACCTGTGTCCTATCAGGTAAAATGGGGACCATGCACCATTTGCACCAGGTGGGGACTTTGGCCTTTGGGAAGCAAACGGCTGTGAAATATGTAACTCTGCTCTAATTCTGGAAAAGTTTTATCTTGCTGGTCATAGCAGACTTTGGTCTTTGCATTTGCCTCTTCACACACACACCCCCCGCTACTGCTTCTACTGCTCCCAGAAGTAATACACCTGAAGCTGCAGGTTTGAGAGCATGCGCATGAATTGGTGTCAAGCCTTGTCCTGGAGTGCCATTAAATTAAATACCATTTCTGGGAGCACTTATCTTCATTCAAAACCAGTTTTGCTCTATGCAGATTTCAGCCTTTGTAAATTTAAGTGGTTTTCCTGTCAGAAGCAGGGTAATAGTATAATATATCTGAATTTATCCAGTGCTTGGATCAATTTATCCAGTGCCTGGATAAATTGCTCGAGCTCAGTACAAATGCATTTTGAGTCAAGCATCTGAATTTACACAGCTTGGGAGCACATCTGTACTGAAATCCTTCAATGCTTTGCGTAGTAAGGTCTCTACAGGAGACACAGGACAGCTATAGGACAGCTCATTTTGTTCATAATAATCTAAAAATTCACTAACAATAATAAAATTATTGGTGCCATTTGTGGCAAAGAGGTTACTACTTTATTTGCAGGCTGAGTGTTTTCATTACCTCATTTTGCTGCTTGGCCTGTGTTCCTCTTCTGGTTCCTGAAATCTCTGGATTTCTCATCACTGGATCTCATCTGATCTCATCACTGGATTTTTTGATGCATCTTTCTATACTGCAAGAGCTCTGGTGAGTCCTTGAGGATATCTGTCTCAAAGAGCCACCCATACCAAGGATACCACCTTTCTGCTGCTTCTTCCTTAACATGTGGCTAGTTTGTTGGTCATTTTCTGAACTTCTTTCAGGATGAGGCAATCATGCTCGTGTTTGCTGTCTTTAGTCTCAGAGCACCCAGCTGTCCTGGGCAAGAGGTCACCTGGGCGTATCTCAGTCGCATCGCTGTGCAAATTGAGTCCAAAGGATGATCTTACTCTCCTGCCTTTGTGTTCAGCAGGATTATTCCCTCAGCTGTTCCCCCGTTTACTACCGAGGCCACGGCAGGCTTAACCTCAGGCAGAGCACCGGAGACCTAATAAATAGGGCTTATTATTTTGGGCTTGGTGCCATGCTAACCTGGTTACAGAGCTTCCAGCTGGCACACGTCTGGCTGGGGGCTGTGCAGGGCTATCTGAGCAGCATCTCAACACCTTAAGAAATACGAGGTTGTTGCAGCCAATGTGCCCACCGAGACTGCATGGCGCCAGGGACTGGGAGGAGCTGCTGGTCCTAGGGCAGAGAGGGGTCTTCCAGGGGTGATGGTCATTTGCCATTGCCCCCATCCTTACATCCCATACTGAACAGCACAGGATGGGACCTCTAATTTGAAATGAGTTTTTCAGAGCAAGAAACATCCTGTGGGGTGGCTTCCAGGAGTGTTCCTTAGCTCCTTGGTCTGGGCATGTATCATGGTGGTGTCCCAACGACCGATGACAGCAAGCAGTGCCCAGGTGCCCATCGGTTCCCCTCGGCCCTCACTGTCCTTGGGACAGCAGCGCCGCTGGGCAGGCTGTACAACATGCTCCAGCCAAGTCCCCCGGTGAAGAGATCAGGAAACCAGGACTGCAGGTTGAAACCGGGAGCACGCGTTGAGCATGACGGGAAAAGGCCGACTCCTACTTAAAGCAATGCTGTAGTAGCTATTTTGCAGACCCCTTGAAAATATGAAGGTGGGTGCTGCCACCGTAGTTCAGATCCTTGTTGCTTTTCATATCAGCATGGATAATGGTGATGCTTTCGCTCCAGGGCAGCGGCTGGAGTATTCCTGCCTCTTGTGGCCACCTACCAGAAGCCACAGGGCAATCATCCTTTCTGATGGATGCCGCACTGCTCATGTACGCCACAAAAGAACTGTTATGCGCTCAAGAAAGCGATGATCCCCTCTGCCCATGTGACAATAGCATCTTTACACAAATGTTGTACTTGGTCGCTGTCGGCAATGCCAATTTGTATCTGCAGGATGATGCTCCAAGATGAAGGCAGCAAATCTATCTGGCAAACGGTGATGGTTTCTAGCATGACAGTGTCCAACCCATCAGCTAATGGAAGACACATCCTTGATTTATCAACAGCAGAATTTCAGCTGAAAATGCAGATTTGGAACATCAATTACAAATATAGTCCAATAAATAAATCTCTAGGCATTTTATCAGCTACACTATATACAAAAAAATCCCAAGGGTTTCATGCTTCCTAGAATTTACAGAATTTTCTGGTTGGACATCTTACTGTTGGGAGAGCTGCTTGATCCCTGGAACTACCATTTATGTAAGTGCTTCTCTGCATCATGCATAGACTTTTTGCTTGGCTCTTCTTACATAGTGTACCTACCTGATTTTTATGATTTGTCTTTTTGGTACTGATTTTTATAAGATATGCTGTATTATACAATGTGTGTCAAATATAAAATAGAATAAATTGAGATTCCAAGCGATCTGCCTAATGTGAGGGACTTGGTCCAACTCACACCACCTTTTAGAAACAGCGAGAATAAAATCAAAGCAAACAAAATTGAATTTCTCCTCCACCGAAAACAACCCAGCAAAACCTGCAGACATCATTAAGTTTGCGGTTGTTACAGGAAAGCACACGTGTGTTTGGTGAGACCGAGCTGCCAGTTAGCACCAACAAACAATGCTTGACCTTTCGGTAACATCAAGAGAAGAGCTCTATTAATACATGGCATTTCCTCTCTAGTAAGATTACATCCTGCCTTTGTGGGAAGAGAAACTCAGACTAAATTATTTTTCCTCTTTAACTTACAATTCTAGCCCGGCAAGAAGAAATATAATTAATAGCATGCAGCTTGGTATTTCGTTCAGCTCCAGGTACTGGGTGATTTTCTGTGTGGAACAGTGCTCAGATGAGTGATGGAGCCAGGGGGCTTGACTTCAGTGTCAAACGCATGTCTCTCCCGCTTGCACTTCAGCCAGTTGAGGCTAATTCCTACTGATTTGGAAACGGTCATCGAGTCCTGCGTGTGCAGCTGAGTCACACAGAAGCAAAAAGTTGTTACTCATTAAAACTTGCTGTGCTTTTCAGAGGGAGAGAGGCTGCCTAACTTTTATTCTCGTATCACAAGTAACATTCATTGTGCTTTTTTTTTGGGGGGGTGCTATTTATAGAAGAAGTATAATTTTGAGTGGGGCAAAGCTTTTAATTTGCATACTCCAAGCGTATAGTGCTGTTACGAACTACCGTAGTGTTTGGTTGTGGTTTTTTTTCCTTTTTTAAAATACTACAGGCAGGTATGCTTTTAAGATAAACCATCTGCTTTAAACCAGAGTTCTTTTGATCCTTGGCTGTAAGCAGCCAGTCACCACTTTGAGACAGGAAACTCCGGGAAGGGAAGGAGAGGTGTGAAATATCTGGGAGTCATTAAGCAGTGTAGCAGAAAAGTAGCCACCAGTTGCCAGGAATAGTAAATCCTGCTTACACAAGACATTTTTATTTTATTTTATTTTTTTTTTCTTTTCTTGGTTCGGCTGGGTCCCAAAGACCTCCTGCCCTGTGTGGACCTGTGTCCCACAGGCCAGCGGCAGCAGTGGAATGGGATGCTCCCAGGGTACCATCTTCCACCCAGCAGGGTGGCTGCAGCTCTCGGCGCTGCCCAGGGTGGGAAGTTTCCCCTCGGCCCTTCCCCTCTTTTTATCCCTGTAGGAATCCCGCAGCACTGCTCCCTCCCCAGCTCGCCTGCCCCCAACCCAAGGCACCTAGGACTTCCTCCCCGGAGCACCAACAAATTTGCTTTAAGCTCTTAACTTTACATGAATCCATACTTGAGAGTTAGAAGCAAATAACAAGAAAACTCATTTACAAGAATGACAGAGAAAGTTTGTGGGTGGTTTTTTTCTTGTCACAGAGATCCCTAGAAAGCACAATTGAAAAGAATTTCCCCAGGGTAGTAACTACCCTGAAGAAAATCTATCAGGATTTCACAGAATCATAGAATTGTCGAAGTTGGAAGTGACCTTTCAGATCACCGAGTCCACCCATCAACCTAACACTGACAAAACCACCATTAAACCATGTCCCTCAGCACCGCATCTACACATCTTTTAAATATCTCCAGGGATGACAATTCCACCACTTCCCTGGGCAGCCCATTCCAATGCTTGATATCCTTTTCAGTGTAAAGATTTTTCCTAATATCCAGCCTGAACCTCCCCTGGCGCAACTTGAGGCCATTTCCTCTAGTCCTGTCGCCTGTGACTCGGGAGAAGAGACCAACCCTCACTTCTCTGTGACCTCCTTTCAGCTAGAGAGCGATAAGGTCTCCCCTCAGCTTTTGAAGGTGCCAGTGGGAAGCAGCAGCGTGTCACATCCAGTGGCACCAGCAAGGGAGGAGTGGTCCAGCTGCCTTACCCCCTGCTGCTGATGCCCAGGAGGTCAAGGGATGGAAAGGACATAGTGCCCTGGCTATGCCGGCATGGAACGGCAGGGCGGGCAGTACTGTGCAGGCAAAAGAGTGCTTTTGGGCTTTTTGTTTGTTGTGGTTTGGGTTTTTCCCCCCTCCCTGAAGTGTGTTTATTCACTTACTGGAAGAAACTGGTTGGACACAAAATAAGTGGAGAAGTGTGCAAGGCCCTGCTTCAGAAAGTGTGCGTTACCCATAAAAGCTTGTACCGTAGGTCGGCTCTAGCGCATGGGACAGCAAGGACTCCTTTCTCATCCCAGGTTTTTGTGTGTTCAGGACTTATTTTGATGTTTTGGGAGGCAGCCCTTTTGGATGTATTGCATTTGTAATTGGAATGGCAGAAGCTCCTTAGTGATTGAAGATGTCCCTGCTCATTGCAGGAGGGTTGGACTAGGTGACCTCTTGAGGTCCCTTCCAACCCCAACTATTCTATGATTCTATGATTTATAACTTGGCTATAAATATTAAGCTGGAGAACTTATTCAGACTGCAGAAGGACGATGGCTTGTTAAAGAAGCTCAGTAAAATAGATGTACAAAGTGCCTTTTGCTAGTTCATGGATGTGAGTCTGAACGAGGATCGGGGTTTGATCACGGTGAGGTACAAGATCAATGTTCAGAAAAGATCTCAGGGTCTGAACGCATTTGCAAGGGGTCTTGAAGCCGAGGAGCATCTCACCTTAATCCAATATATACCTCAAACGATAGCCTTCTTTCACAACTGTTAGAAGTTTAGAGGAATATTTTATTTTGAATCAGGGGATCAATTTTTAAAAATATAAAGACTGTAGCAGGGTACAAAGTTCTGCAACACCCCCCCTTCCCCTCTTCCAACATCGCTACACTTCAACTACTTGGTCAGAAATACTCCCTATCATAATATTGCTTGAATCTGTACTTATTTGTATTTCTGCCCAAATTTGCAGATGGTTTTGAAAAACAAGATAGGAGAGAAGCTACATTTGGGTGGGGATTAGCGCAAAAACATCTACATAAGCCAGAAAAGAATCAACTGAAATTTCACACAAAATTGAGTCTCAAGCAAAGAGATAACCAGGAGGATGATGAGAGTAACTGCTTAGTGTATTCCGTAAGAAATTCATGGTGCTGCGGTTGAGTTAAATCTAGGCAGATGGAAAGTAAATTTTAGTTTTGGAGAACCCTTCCCAGAACCAAAGTAATGTTAAGACAAAGCATCAGCTAAAACGTCCGGTTGATAAAAGCCTTGAAAGATCTAGAATTGGACAAAAGCCTTGAGCGCTAACAGACTGACAATACCATTGTCCTTGCTAAACAAAAAACATATGAGAATTTAACTCCAGTTGTTTAAAAACCAGCAATCTTCTCAGCAATTGCAGAGCACGGTGTAATTAAAATGGCTCAGCACTGCTGTCTGGTAGCAGAACCTGAAGCTTCTGAAGAGGGCTTGCGAGCCCCACCAGGCTTCTTAAACCGTGTCAGCTGGTCTAACAAGACAAAAGCAGGAAAAGTCCTTTTTATTTTAATAGTAAGATATCTAAAAGCAATGCTAGTGTGTCATCTGTGGTCACGTATGGAAAGACACAGCTACACCTGATAGAACTCATTCCACCCGTGACAATGTACGTTCTTCCCCTACTCACTCAGCACCTTGTCCACCAGAAGTGGAGTTGGATCTGTCAGGTTCATTCCTTCTATAGTTTTGCCTGAAATTACAAGACAAACAGAAAAATGCAAAATTCCAATTAAACATAAGAAACCTTTTTTTTCCCATGAGGGTGGCATGGGTTCCTATCGGTACCACACGCTTGAGTAGGTATCCACCAACCTCAACCATGCCGGGATTCTGTGATTCCCTATTTCATGTTCTATTGAAGCTTTATGGAATAATGTAAAAACAAGACTTCAGATGGCCTTTGTTGTAAGTACACGCATTGTCTCAAAAAGCTCCTGTAAAACTGGCAGTCTCAGAATTCTTAGAGAATAATTATTTGATGCTTTGAAAATTCTACAACCCGGCTCTTGGCTGAGGCATGCTCTGTCACAGACTTCTGTCTTTTGCAACATTAGCAGTAAAAGAAGCTTCCCAGCAAACCCACCCAGCCTGTCTACATCGTATGGTCTTCTACACTGGTCTTCTGCATCTAATTAGAATCTAATGTTTAGCTCTCATGGGGCCTGACAGGATACAGACCTTGAAATCTGTCTCTCCGTTACCATGTGGCTGAACACGCACACATAGAATTGCTTCTTAAAATAAAGCAGTAAATTCTCTCTCTGAATTTCAAATACAGTGTCTTCCAAGGTATTCTGAGGTGAAAAGACGTGAAAAGCACATGAATGAAAACCAAATTTACACTTTTTTTTTAAAACCCTTGCCTTATGAACAGACTATAAATCTTGTCACACTAAAATTTTGTACCTAAAATTTTAGCATTGGAACACACGCAAACCAGATTCGGTTTTCATTAATGGTTTTGAAGGCTCTGAGGAGTTTTGCTGGTCTGGCCAACAATCTGCAAAAAGACAAGCTGATTTTCCTATAGGTGCTACTCTCAATTTGAATACACTGTGGGTATCTTGTACGTAGACAGTGAATCACGTAGAGTGTAAATTCTATTTAAACACTGATTTCTCTGCAGTCTGTTGCATTTTGCCTACAAACGTTCGGAGGAGAGTATAATTTCCATGAAAACCAGACAACCAACATTTTTAACCTATTTTTGGAGTTCAAGAATGACACAAACTTCACACACAGAATATCCAGTACATGTTTCTGTGATTCAGTGAAGGACAACTTACTGGGTTCCTCATATTTCCTTCCAACATACCGACAAAATCAAGAAATCCCACACTGTACTGAGAAAGATTATGGAGAAATGTGATGTAAGAACTTTAAAAGACTCACTCAAATTGCCAATAAAAATATGTCTAAACAAAATATTCAGGTACAATGTAATATGTTTATTTTTATTAAATTCCAATTTGTAAAGGTCCCTTTTTAAACAAAACAAGAACAAAAAACCCAACACAGTTCAGAGGGCTTATCTCGTTTACCATATTTTCCCCACTCTTCACTTACCATAACACAAAGCAGCAACTTATATTATTAGTGCTCATATAGTGCACTTATATGAATTTTGTGTATTAAGCTTTAAATACAATGTATTTTCCGTGAGCATAGCCCAAAGAGTACACAACATTACATTTCCGAAGCATATGTTTAAAAAAAGGACAATAAATGTATATCCAAGACAGTCAAAACTCAAATATTTTGACTTGGCAAATCCTATAACAAGTAACAGCAATTTTAAACCGTGTACAAAGCAGAACAGTGCCAACATGCCCCCGGTCTGTGAGCTATGGTAAAATATCAAGCGTACGTATCAAAGGAGAGAAGCCAAAGAAAACCGCCACGAATTCAGAGCTAACCTGGGGCACACGCCCAACCCAACCGCGGCCGAAGGAAGGCAGCCCACTTGCCCCGCTCCAGAACGCAAAGAGCCCACCAGCAACGAAAAGCACTTCTACACTACGGGAAGTGAAAGCGTTAACTTCTCCCAACGCCGCCTCTGCGCTTTCAAACAACTCGTTCAAAAAAACCAGAAGGGAAACAGCTACTTATACCAAACCAACGGACCAACTACAAAGTCAGAGAAGCTCCAGAAGATTGCCACTTTTCAACCTTGCATAGTGATAGCTGGCGTTGATATTGCTACCATAGCTTCAGCAGAAGATATGGAAAAGAAAAAAAAAAACCAACCTTTACTTCTAAGTGATGCACATACGTAACATTTTCTTCACAAAACTCAGTTAAACATTGTTTTAATAAAAGGGAAAACAGCTCTAAAAGGGGAAAGATAGTGTTCACAAGCTTAGAAATAAAAAAATACAAAACCAGAACATTCCATAATAAAAAAATGAACATAATAAACATTCCATCATAACAGCACCTATTTTATCACTAAATAAGCCCCATACATGCAACAGACTACAACTATTGTATAAGGCTGTCAAATTAAAGGTTTACTTCTCATATAAACAAAGTGTAAAAATAGCAATAAGTTGCAATCTTCAAATTTAATGCTATGGGAGGATTTTGTGTGTGTCCCCCCCCCCGATTCATTTGGTAGCAATCTCAATATGCGTTTGATAGAAAGGTCATTCCTCTAGGAACCGTGATACAAATACATTGTGCCTAGGACAGTATTTTCGTAGCTCTGTTCAACCTTGACAGAATTGGAATGCTCAACAACACTACTAAGTTCGGGGATGCTTTCGGCAGTATCCCCAAAACCATGGTAGTGTCCATAGTGCAAAGTATCTCCAGGGTCTTCCACCCACGAGGGCCGGTTAGAAACGCAGCTACTGGGGCTTCCGTTCAGATGTAGAGACCCGCACATGTCGGTGGAATTATTCATGGCTTTCTCCGGTTCCTCGGTGCCGTTACTGGTGTGAATTCGATGCCTACTGGGAGAAGTTATTCCAGCAATTATCCCGTTAGGTGTTAATGTTAAACACTCCTCACGCCTGGCATCCATCCCACTGAGCTGTTGTGCGGCGGCGAAATCCAAATGTCCATTGATGGCACATCCATTTGTCAGTGCATTCAATATGGAGCTACTGCTATTCATATCTGCATTAAGAAATACACCTGTCACCAACAATTAAGAATAAATCGAAATACATCAAAATGTCTCCAACTATACTCCACTTATTTAAAAAATGTTTCCGGACACAGCTTGAAAATAAATCTACCCTTTCCTTATTTATAACAATATAGGTAGTTTGAAGTAATGAGAGCTGACCAGTAAGCTCGTAGCACGGATTATGTTGAAAATGCAACTATCTATCTACATTTAATGTGTAGATATGCTCATATTAATTTTTGCAAAGAT
Source organism: Arenaria interpres (assembly GCA_013399435.1). Lineage (NCBI taxonomy): Eukaryota > Metazoa > Chordata > Aves > Charadriiformes > Scolopacidae > Arenaria > Arenaria interpres. The sequence goes on along the minus strand of VXAK01014045.1, from coordinate 11,961 downwards.
AATGTGAACTTCTCAGAATTTTTTCATTTAACTGTATGAAGTAAGTGTAGCAGACAACATTCTGGGCGGTATTTTGAAAGGCAGAATAAAAGGCATCTTTCCACCTTAACTGTAATGCCCTCTCGGGATGAAATATTATGTACATACAAGAACCGAGTCTCTGTGAGAGGGTCAAGGGTTGTTTTTTTTATTTTTCAGCTGTAATTTATCTGTGGCTACTTTTTTTCCTTTTTAGTGCTACCTCTCACAGTACAGTATACACTGAAACACATCAAATAAAGAAATGTTATGCTGCGGTGCTAATATAAAATGCTTCAAAGTTCCTTTATTCAGAAAGTACTTCAATTTATCTAGCAGCTGGCTAAACAACATATTAGGCAGGTTTGTATTTAATGGTAAGATTATAATGACATCTGTACAATCCACATGCAAAATGCCATACAATAGCAACAGCAGAGTGCACAGAAGACTAAAGAAGATGAGTAGGAGGAAATAAAATTCTAAAAATGTGCATGCAAAAACCACTGACAAGTTTTGAAGCATTTTCTCCTTTGAATTTAGTAATTAGTACAATATTTTTATTTCCATAAACAGATTTCATCAGTATGTCTGAAACATATGTTTTTGCAGTGGTACTCAAAGTACTAGCACAAAAAATGGGTGATACATTCTGCCTTAAAAATGCCTACCGGTAAAGGGCATCTAAAATGTACATCTATATTGGTAAAGATGAGCAAGGCAAATGTAGAAAGTACGGACCTATATGGTGACATTTAAAGGTTTTACATTCCGTTATTATCCTTGGATATGTGGCACATATGTTTATGTATACATGAGCGCATAAACCTATGTGCAGAACAGGATTGCATTTACTGTGTATTTCCAATCCCAGCCAGTAAGTCTGTTGATAACTTCCCACATTTATAAAACATTGGGTTCCTGTTTGAGTGACACATAATGAGTACCACTGTTTGACAAGGAAGAATCTGAACTTTTGGTTCTCTTATTAGTCCATCGCGTGGATATTATTTGGAATATGGATTACGATACTGATACTTCACACACAGCAATACATAATGCCAAGAAATGTGTTTGATTTGTATGTACTAACTGCAGTTTCCTGTTTAGTCCCTACAAGAGTTAAAATAACCACATCAGCTCAACTCACTAACTACAAATTCGTATTGGAAGTGGAAAAAAAAGCCCCAAACCCATCACGACATCAAAGCTAATATTTCAGTGATGAAAACGCGCAGAAGGAATTTCATATAGTGTTTATTAACTGAAAAGTGCAGAATTTTAACTGCTTAAAAATAAATCCTTATAGCCTGGCTTTGCCAAATCAAATTTAATAAAAATGGCACTATTGTTACTTCATATGCAAAAGTAGGTAATGAATAGTTCTAGTGATAATTATAGAATCTTATTATTTGTTAAAAATTAGCACCTATAGTAATAGAGTACATTTATGAAAGACAATCATTTTTCCATAAATAAGAACACTTAGTAATTATCACTGGAATATATCATAGTCTACTTTTCAAGTACTGATTATATATATATTTATTCCTAATATATTAAAATATCTATTTATCATAATTCCCTTTGGTGAATCTGATCTGTGGTACAAAGCATAAACATATTTATCACAGAACAAATTAAAGTAAAAAATTAATTTCTGAATGTAGTAATGCACGATCATAATAACTCCATGCCTTTACCTACAAAGCGCATGGAAAAAGCTGACCCAAGAGTTTTAATCGAAACTCTATACACAACCTGCAGTTAATAAAAGTATCTTGATTAAGCAGCCCTTAAAAAACTTAGAGCATTAAGATCCACTAATACTAGTAACATTCTGACTGTTTCATGAAGATCGGTACAAAACATAAAAACTGTTTTCCAAGGTATGTAGCTTCAAATACTAATTTATAGACCTGTGATGTCCAGTCTTTTGTTTACATTAAAAACCCAGAGCAGCATCCTGCACTTATATCACTGTGTCTGAACAAATTCTGAACATGTGGTACATGTCTAGACTATTCTTTATAGTATTTGTTCAACTATTTTGAATATAGTTTAGTTGTAACATACATAATGTACAAAGCTACATGGACACTAGGATATGTTTCCCTAGCAAGTCTTTTTATTAGCAATTAAATCTATTTAATGCAAATGAAATGAATAATTTAAATTATTTCAGAATTTCCTTTAACCTGAAATTATAGCAACTAAAAGCAAGGCACAGCATAATACAAGCCTCAGGTTAAAAGTGAAACAGCCATTGTGGATTTCTATCTGAAATAGTAATAAACCACTAATATACCTTCTCTTTCACCATTACAATATATCGCATGAAACAGCTAATTCTAGATACCTACTAAACCCCCAATATAATGGGTATTACAGCAATACAATAGTTTTCAAGACTTTAGACAACAATGTGCAAAAATAAAGGACTAAGTTTTATACTTAAATTAAAAATAAAATGCATATTGATTCTTGCAACGACAAGGAGTTTGCATTGCAGAAACAGTGTATATTTCAATTTCTTTTGGTCCAACAGAAGTACTCTCCTGTTGTTTGGTGTCTTCAACCATTTGAATGTTGTTGTAGTTAACAGGAAACTGTCCACTCCCACCTGATACAACGGCAAACTCTCTATCAACGTGCATATTGTCACCATCATCCTCAACGCCTCCGTTCATCATTGGTATTAAGCCATCAAAGCTGTAAGCTGATAAAAAAAAAAAAAATCATGTTTAGTCACTGGTGAACACGTGAAAACTCAGCCAACAAACAACTGAGTACTTTGATTATTAAAGCAAAAGCTTTTTACAAAGAAATGTAATTTTTTCACGTCTGAAAGCTTCTGACGTGTCAGATTCTAAGCGCAGAGTAAGTACATGCTGAGCACATTCCTTCTAATCCCTCAGAATGAAGAATTACCAGTGCACCTATCAGACTTTGCACCTACATATAAATTATTAGTCTGATGCACTAACAGATTAAATGAAGAGCCATGTAAGTTACTCGTATTTAGGCTGTACTGCTAGTGCGCCCAACCAATATAAAGCAGCCTCTGCCCCACACTTGCCTGCTGTCAGTCTGGACTGCTCCCTCTTCCATTCCCAAGGGCCCGTTCCCGGTAACCCACTCACCCACTCACACCAGACTGCGCCAAGGATCCCTCCAAGAGCTGAGCAGACAGATCTGCCTTCCAAGGAAAGCCAGCACGTAGTTACTTTTGTGGGAAATGCTTTAATAAGTGAGATGGGCTTGACCTCCCTACCTCTTACACCTACTGCCCAAAGCACTGCTCTCACACTGGCATTAACACGCCTTTCTATATGCATTGCACACAATATGTTATTAAGGTCTACTTTAGCAGACCGCGAGTCAGCTCTCATTACCTTGGGCACAACAGAAATTTTTGTAAACTACTCGTTTTCAAAGAACCTTAAGCAATAGCTAAAGTGTTTCAGGGCCAAAGAGGCCACACAGGGCTTAAAGGAGACCAGGGCGCTTGGATCATTGGGCTTCAAATCATCCTAAACCCGGAAGGGAAAGGCATTTTTTCTAGTTGCCTAGAGGAATATGGAAGTGCAGTTTGATGCTGGCCAATTCAAGGGTACACCTGGCAACGCCTCCATCCCCACCTCTCAAAGAATGCCTAAAACCACCCAAAATGTGCTGAGGCTCGTGATACTGATACCGTCAGTCACTGGTTGTGTACAGCACAGCACAAAAGCTGTCCTGCCCAGGGCCATGACCCAGAGGGACCAGTAAGAGGACGGCCACCCACACAGCCGTGTGACCACTTGGGCTGGTGTGCATCATCGTTAATTGACCCTGTGCGCCACCTTCTACCAACCAGCCTGGGAAGCAGGGGGAAATTTTTGTAATAGATGTCAGAAGAATGAACATAAAATCCAGCTCACACTTCTAAGTCAAAATGAAAACCCATTTGGTCTACTTTCTGAGAGTGGCCACTGATTTAAATTCAGCTTCAGCCTTTGGAATTCATTTTGAGAGAGTAATTAGTTTGTAGCACAGCGTATCAGGTATCAGTGTTGTTTAATTTTTAGGCTGAAGGTTTTTTTTTTAATACTATGCACCTGATAACAGATAAATGTGCGTGCATATAAACAGAATTAGATGTTGGGTAACCCCCACCCACCACCCAGTTGTCCTGATTGGAGGTTTAGCTATTCCAGGACAAAGGGTGGAGGACAGTTTGAGTATTTATTTACTTCCAACTCTACTCCTTACAGGCTCTTGCAAGGGGCATATACTGTGCCTGGTCACAAGAAGCATTTTTATTTTTTTTTCCAAAGCAGTGATTGCTCTAATTTGGGGTACGGTCACCAAAACCTAACTCTTCCCTGCAAATACAGGTTGCCTGCGCTCTCTCTGAACAGATCTCCTGGGCAAACAGCCTTTAAAGGATAGGACAGACCGGTGTGGTTTTGCTAAGAGCAAAATTATTACCACAACATCGGGCTTGTTTTGTAAAAAGGTTAGCTCAGCACAATGATGCACTGATGACTTCTCATTACTCAGCTCTGTTGTTTACAAAGCGCCTCAGGAACAGTGACTCATTCTCACTCCAACAGACTTTTTACACCGATACAATAAATACCACCGATGTTGAGGTCTTTGAGGGCAGACACGTCAGATTAGAAACTTCAGCTTCTGCGGTTGGGACGTATCTCTTAATTACTGTACATACCTTCAAGCAAATGCAGCAAAGCTTTTGGCTTTGTTCGCAAAGGTCTTGAAAAGTCATACTGGTAAACATTTCAAAAATCACCGAGTCTGATCGCTTCTCCAATATCTCTGTCATTGCTCAGGAGATCTCGTTCACTTAAATGTACTGTCTATTTGTTTCCTTGACCTCACATCCACTGGACCAACTGTTTATGCTGAAACGCAAGGCAGATACTGCTATTTCATGACAACATACAGAATAAAAATAGCTCGTCCAGGGCCACTTCCAGAGATCGTGGGGATGGGGAAACGCTACCTATTGACTAGATTGGAGCCACTTTCTGAAACTAAAAGACATTGCCGATGATGAACATTCAGAAAGAACAGGTCTTCAAAACAAAAGATGGGGAACTTCGACTTCAAGCAGCGCCTCCTGGTAACAGAACATAAATGCACCGAAGACATCTTTCCATAACTGTTATAGGCACCTGCATAACCAACGAAGTTTTCTCATTCTATGTAGCTATTTAAGGACGTTATTCCTGAAGAGCAGTCTTGCATTTAACTGCATAGGCACTCTTCTCCATCATGAAATGATTCATAGTTCAGACCAACTAAACGAAGCAACACATCCTGTTTATGACTGGCTATGGAGTACCCTGCTAAGGCCTCTGATCCTGCTAGAGTTGAAATGGTGTCTGGATGGCAAGTACTAAAGCAACTACTACAGTGTCAATATTGATGTAATTTATGTCGCTAATGTCGTATTTTGAAACATTGTTTTGGTTTCAATTCCCCTCTTGTTATCTGTAATTAAGCACTGTTTGAGACCATTTTATTTGTCTCACTGAAAAATCACATCTGTTAGAATATAAACTTTAAAGAAAAGTGTCTTCAACAAAGATCTACGAAGTCCCTCTCCTGATGCTCAACACAGGAAAAAGATGCAAGGTTTGCATGCAGAATGCTGCATTTTTAGTAAGACTCTGACAGGATGAGCCCCAGAGAGGAAACAGAGGATATTCTCAATCGTGTTACTCATGGTGTTCATAAGATGTAAAAAAAGGTCTCTTTGTAGAGCCACAAAAAAAATATCTTGAGGTTGTACTATCACATCATCGCTGGCAGAGGAAGGAGTATCCTCAATGCACAAGGCAGAAAAATGAATCGTTAAGATCCATTCTAGTCTTGCATCCTCCTGTAAGGTATCAGTTCCCCTTGGAACATGATCCTGGAAACTTAAGATATTTTATCTTAATGTCACAGACAGAATCCCTCTTGATTTGAGAAACCTTTTTGCATTCAAAAACTGTTTGCTAGATGGATCAAAGGGAACACACCAAGATGATGACATGGGAGAACTGCGATCTTGTGGCAAAGAATAATTGTATTCATCTGCTAATAGTATTAATATGTAAATTAGATATGTATGTGAGTTTGTCAATAATACTCAACATCCACTCTGAAAGGCTTTAAAATGTTTATTTTCCTTTCTCAGCAACAGCATCACCCCATCCCTTTTACCTCTGGGGTCTCACCTTCCGTTCTAGCCTTCTTTACTCCAGCAGACTCCGTATCTTCAAAGGATCTCTTTCGACTTGTCCCACCACTGAATGGATTGGGACCTGCACTCTGATGGACCCCATTTAAGGTGCCATTGCTATAGAAACGATTCAGGTGACAGTTCTGGAGGTTCAAGAGAAACTGGGCACATTCTTGGAAGCCCTGGGTATGTGCAAGGTCTGCTGCTGTCAGGCCACTGGCATTTCTCAAGCTGTTACAATACAAAGAAACTGAATTACACTCATTCATCAAGCTAGCTTGCTGCTGCTGCTGCCCTTACTGACTATCTATCTGTTGGTGATGAGAAAAAACATACACTTAGCAAATTTCCATTAAGAAATTAGTTATCAAACTTAGTTTTATAACTAACTTAACTTTTCGCACATACATCTGGCTTCTAAGCAAGATTTGGGAGACAATACACTTTAAAATAAAATCAATATACTATGTGCCTTAAAAAAAAAAAACATCTTCCTATTTAAACTTCTCAAAATGCTTTACTCTCAAGCAGTCTGAAGTATCTGAACTTTACATAAACTTCAGACTAATTTAAGCCTTGCATTTTACCATCTTCTGCAGTTTATTCTGCAATCTATTGCTTTAACTTGAGCAAAAGATCAAATACTCAAAACAAACTAAACATGACTTGGCAATTGTCCATGGCATTCTGGTTTCTAAGGTAACAACATCATCACTATTCTGCCTAACAATAAAATATATATACATATACAGGAAAAGATAGATAAAGATGCTATACTTAGTTATGCTTTGCTTATACTTTTTTTTTTTCCTTGTTTGTTTCTCGTTTCAAGGTGTGTGACATCATAAGTGCTGGGACTTGCTTTGTTATTTGAACCAAGACTTTTCCATGCACAACAAAATGGCACTGGATTTTGAGTATTCTAATGCACCAAGGACATCACAAATTAAATCAAGATAGGAGATGTAGAGGTTTAATTTGAAAGAGTGCTGTATCACTTACATTTATACCAACATACAGTATGCTTGTGCTTAGAAATATAGGCTACCTTCATAAGTGTGTGCATAGAAGTGGAGACAAGAGGGCCAGAAATGACAAAACTAGATTGTGAAGCAAAAGATGTCAATAAATCTTTCCTAAGTTTTTTCCACCTTTCCAGACAGATGTAATCAGTCAGAAAATTGAATTTTTGTTTCTCGGCTTCAATAGTTTAGACAAATCCATTACTTAAAAATCTAGAGACACACCAGCAGCAGAGTAAGAATTCAGAAGATTAATAGACCTGATTCTGTTGAAACTCATATGAGGTAGAAACCAATTCACTCCAGATCATGAGAAGAAAACAAAGAACAAACCCCAGATTTGCTTCCTAGATCATTGCAACTTATTTGCTATAAAAATGAGACTAAAAAAAAAAATCTTTAGAAACTATTACAGCAAGACTAATTCCATAAATGGATACTGCTGCATTACATAAAATTTGGAAGATTAAGTCAAAATACTAAAGAATCAGAAAAACCATTAGGCTAGATCAGGGTAATTTCATTCAATACTACAGCATTTTAAGTCACTATTTACTTGGGCTACTGGTGAAAATCCAGAGAACAGCAGCAGTAGTCAAGAAAGTAAGACTTTAGAATACTGAAAAACTTATAGTCAAAAGAAATGAAACTTCAAGGTAGAGGTATTAGTTTTGAATATCTAAAAGATAGCTGCGTAGAGAATAATCCGTTCTGTGCGTCCAGTGCAAGCAGCATATGAACGAGATTAGCATGAACAAAGAATATTTAAAATTAGGCATTAGGAGAAAGTTTCAGAGCACAAAGGTTGCTGAATCTCTAGAGGGTTCTCTTCCCCACCTCGTTTTAAGAGCAGATTATTTCAGAAATTTTGGAAAACAGTCAATCCTTTCCCATGCTGAACTAGATGACCTGCTGAGGTCCCTGCATACCAACATTCAACGCTCTTTTATTACTGGAGTAAGGCAACTACAACTTAAGAAACAGAAATTTCAACATACCCATTTTGCTCCAAAGAATAGCTCAGTTTTCTCAAATCTGTTTTAAATTTGTGAGCCCCAAAAGCACAGTAAAGGAAATCTAAGCAAAAGCAAATTTAAGTTACGCAAAGATAAAAATGACCAAAACAATATGGTGTTTACTGACCACTTAAGTTAATAAAACTTCAAGAAGCAAGTAATTCTGTTACTTAGCAAATGTCACTGAACAATAATGCCACTTTAAAAAAAAAAGAAAAAAAAAAAGAACTGCAAGTCACCATTTCCCAAAGAACGTCGATATAAGTTGCCAAAGGAATTTGGAGATGCGTGTTAGGCTACGTGACCAAACTCTGCAAAAGAAAAGTTGCACTTCCCAGAAACAAAATAAATGAACTTTAAGTTCGTGTTTTTCAGAGTTTAAAATGTAATGACCTTTGATATTTTTAGAGCTGTCCCCTTCCCATCTCTTCCTGAACAGCCTACCCTTAACAGGTAGAGAAAAATGCACTTGTTCCATAGGAATATTCTGGAAGCACAGCATAGGTTTTCAAAGGACTCAAGCACATTTGCTGTAACATTCTTACTTCTGAGAGTTTAGAAATGTCTCTCTCAAAAATCTGAATCTGAATTTAGTCTATCAATTTCAAGAGAACTTCCTATATTCAGAAGTTACTAATGAAAATGAGAGAAAAAAAAAGTCCAATCAAATAAAAAATTACAAGATCTAGATGACTCTATAAACTGGTTGGCCAATTGCTATGGAAAAGAACACAACTGTCAACACACTGCTCTGTCTCAGTGGGAACACTAATTTGAGTATCTTTTCTATATCCAGTTGTCAACTTCCATTAATTTAATCGGAACTTGAATACTCTGGGACTTTCAAATCCTTTCCAATTTCAGTTAAACTGGCTTGCGTTCCAATATTACTGGGAAGGGGAAAAGAAGAAGCTGACAAAATTGGCAGAAACTCTTAAGACTCACTTTCTCAAAAAACAGAAAGGCTAGAAAGACAAAAAAGACCTACCTCTTAGAAGATTTTTCCAGCCTCCTCCAGGAGGGAAAAAAAATTAAAATCTGTCACTGGGAACACAAAAGGCAGCAAGAGCTAGTCATGCTATACTAGCTTATTATAATAAAATGCAAGTATTCCAAGAAAAGCTAACTCAATTAGCTACATGTATGAAGTAGAAAAGAAAATGCTCGGAACAGGTATCACAGAGTTTTACCAGACTGGAACAGTTTTATGCATTTCCAAATCATGTAGAATTACTGCCATCACTGTGAGTATTCTGAGCACGTAACAGAAAAATATGCTCTTATACAGTCCTTCTGGAAACCCTCAAGCGGAGTACTTGAATGAATTAAAAAGCTAGGACATCTACTAGACCATCCTTTAAAAGCACTGATCTGGGTTTTGAGTGGAACTACCCTGTTAGAGCAGCTACAAGGACCTGGGAACACATTTAGTACTAGATCTGCAGTGTATTGTCTGCCTCAAACGCTGCCAATGTTTGAAAATGAAGCAGCTACCTCAGCTTAGTCCATGAGCAAAGAATATAAAAGCCATTACTGCAAACAGACTCCATTATAGGAATGAAAATAGAAATAGTTCACTGCCTCAACTACATCTAAGACTAAGAGAAGTTCAATCTCTTATGTGTAATCCCTATGTCAGTCCTTGGTTACAAACTGCAATTATATGTAAACTGACTATCAAGTGAAAAAAAGGAGGAGCAGTAAGATTCATTTGGCTATTAAGTAGATGATATATGACACGGACTGCATGGTTAAAAAAAAAATATATCAAGAAGAAGGAAACTCAACAGGTAATTGCTATATTTAAGTAAGTAAAATTTAATTCCTTAGAGATGCCCCTTGAAAGGTATTTCTCTTCATTTCTCAAGGATATTATAACTGAAAATACCTTCAAGACCTAGACTGAAAGAAAAGCAGTGACAAATAACAAAAGTAAACCATTGGACAACATGGACAGAAATACCGCAAAATTTCACATGCCTTGTAAAAAATCTTCTATTCCACCTATCCTCTGTTTTTTAGTAAGTTAAAAATCCCTTCAGTCTTAGTTTCGATCTTTTACTCTAAACATCTTGAAATAGCGGAAGCTGCGAAGTCCAGAACACGCTGTTTGATATTAAGTCATCAGGCAAACTGCCCTTTTATTACTGCTAATCATACAGCAAATATGACAGCTCTATTTCTGCAACTGCATTACTCAGAATTTAAAAATGACTAAGGAAATTTCCTGCAGGTTTTGTGGGTGGGTTTGTTTTGGTTTTTTTTTTGTTTGGGATTTTGGGGTTTTTCCCCCCATCAAAGATGTTGAACTTGAGGACAAGCTTGTGTTTCTTTTCAGGGCTTTTCTCTAAGCTAGGCTACCTACCTGAAACAAGATTAAGCAAACAATAAAATATGCAGATTGGTAATTTTCAAAGATGATCTTATGAAGGAAGACACTACCAGTAAGGAAGGTGTGGAAGGATAGAATAAAGTGACATTAAAGAAAATCAAGCAAAGTCTTGAAAAGTTACAGGAATTTTATGATAAGTCAGTCTTTTATTAAATAGCATTCACTGACTTGATGCAGTATTTTCTAAAGGTTGACCTAGTTACTGTCAAAACAGACAGCTGTGCTCTAAAAACTTATTTCCCTCTCTCTTCAGTAAAAACAAAAAAGTCAAAAATCAAAGACATCCCTGGAGGAGGTCAGTCCAGGTACAGGAAGAGGTGCAAAAAACTGAAAAAAGGACACTGAAAATATTGTTCCTTTTTGGCACCTGCTCCAGACAGGAACATACATGAAGGCTTGAACTGACAAATGGGAGAAAAATTCCTTAATTAACCTTACCCAGGACTAAATGCAATTTTGGTAAGTGGTCAGAAAGTCTATTCACTCTACACTTAGAAGACACGTACCTTGCATCATTTCCAAAGCAATTCAAGTACTTAAAAAATGAGTAAGTCCTGTTAAGATTATTTCACTTGGCAGTATTTTTTTTCCTTCATAGTTTATTCTTATTTCTATGCAATTCTTACTACTAGAAACAAATTAGAATCATGAAGCATGATATTATTTACCCTCAGTCTACTTGAAGCTAAAATCCAGGAGCTGGGAAAGATAAAGACACATTGTTTTCCTCAAGGTGCAGAAGCATGAGATGCTAACTCCAAAGGCAGATGTAATGGAAAATACGTATTTTCATATTATAAAGTCTTTATAAATAGAAAATAATCCATAAGAAAAGTTGAGAAAAATCTGGGTATGTACGATTAGAAGGAGGTGATCTTGATGTTCCTTGACACATTACATTTAACACTTGAATTGTTCTGTAGTGACAGGTGTTTTATAAACCCAAAACATTTACTCTTAATATTTTAAGAGTTAGAGCTCTGACTTTTGTATATACATTTATTCACAAACCTTCTACAGTGCCTAAAACAACACTCTCAGAACACGCTTTTCTTCTTCCATCAAGTGACGTCCACTGGCAGTCTTCAAAACTGATTGATCTTGGCATGAAGAGGACATTTTTTTTTTTTAAATCTGTTTTTCTCCTTTCAGTTGTCATCATCAGAACTCCCATTTTAAAGGCCCATCTGAGAGTCCTGGTATCAAATTAGAGCAGCTATTAAGAAGACACTGATGAAGCATATGTTTGTGTTTCCTTCTTCTGAAATGCTTTTAAAA
>VXAK01014043.1:293-35390 GCA_013399435.1 Arenaria interpres | reverse complement strand
CCCCCGGGGCAGCCCCTCGCAACCGGCGGCCATCCCCGAGTCACCCGCCGCGCCCTGACCGCTCTCTCCCTCGCTCCTTCCCGCCCAGGGAGCGGCCTGCCCCTGCGACCGCTTCTCCAGCAGCCGGCTTCCTTTTCTGCCTTCAACAAAGGATTCACATGTATGTAACAGCCGTGTTTTAAAAGAGATACATATATGTTTATATATATATGCTGAAGCTCGTCTATCATGAGGAAAGGGAAGTGCATCTTTCTGTGGTAAAAAAATAGTTATGAGGTAACAGAAATAAGTAAGAAGGAAATAATTCATAAAAATAAGCGAAACAGTGAAGTACTGAAATGTCCTTGCTAATTTTGAGCTGAGTGAGGAAGCGTGAGGTGATGGAGGGGGGGAAATGAGGTGTCTCCCGAGTAACTGGTGTGCACTGGGGATCCTGGGTTCAGCCCTGGGTTTGTTATTATTAGAAATATGAGATATTAGTGACAAAAAAAAAAAAATATCAAAATTTCAAATGAAAAGTGTTTGAAAGAGGCTGTTTGATAAGTAGCAGCGAGAAGGTGCAATTCTTTATATAGGTAATGATACAGGCAATGAGGGCTTGTGTATGCACACGTGGTGAGTGTTAAGAAAGTGTAACTCCCTCTAGCTATACCCGGGACCTAATTTAGGTGCTGTGGCAATTATTTCTGTTGATAATGTTGCTCTCAGATGGGAAATAAGTAAATAAAACTGTTTCTGAACTGAGATTTTACTCACCTAGCTCTGCAAGAAAAATTATGAACTGACTGAAATTGGTCTCTAGGTACAACAGTCAAGTGTATAGGCCAGAATTTGGAGAAAAATATAACCACAGAGGACAGGAAATACTGATATAAATAAACAAACAATATTTTTTAAAAAGGAATTAGGAGTGAAGGTGAGAGAGATACCTTCTCAGCCTAGGGTTTTTTTAAATGCCGTATCTTCTATTGTAGGATGAGAAATCAGTAAATATCTTATTGAGACTGATCCTGAACTTGCAGACTATTTTGATTTTTCTCACATATGAGTAGCTTTATTTTAGAAGCATCACGCTAAAGCATATGAGGAGTCTTTTAATTGGATTTTTAGTTGAAAGTGAAATGGATTACTTTACCTGCTTGACTTAGAACCATAGAATGGCTTGGGTTGGAAGGGACCTTAAATCTCATCTAGTTTGAAGCCTCCTTCCCTGGGCAGGGACACCTCCCACCAGACCAGGTTGCTCAAAGCCCCATCCAGCCTGGCCTTGAACACCTCCAGGGATGGGGCAGCCACAGCTTTTCTGGGCAACCTGTTCCAGTGCCTCACCACCCTCACAGCAAAGAATTTCTTCCTAGTATCTGATCTAAATCTCCCCTCTTTCAGTTTAAAACTGTTACCCCTTGTCCTATCGTTACACTCCCTGATAGTCTCTCCCCATCTCTCCTGTAGGCCCTCTTCAGGTACTGGAAGGGGCCATAATGTCTTCCTGGAGCCTTCTATTCTCAAGGCTCAAGAAAACCGAATTCTCTCACCCTGTCTCTGTAGGAGAGGTGTTCCAGCCCTCTGATCATCTTGTTAAATTATATCTTGTCTGAATGGTATATTTCTCATGTATTTCTTGCAGGAAACCATGCTGAGGAGGAAGCCCTTAGCAAAATAGTCAATTTAGAATATCTAGTTGAGATTTACTAATTATAGTCATCCTCCCCCATCTCTTTTCAGTGATGACAAATTCAGCAGTTTTACCGGATAATTTCATCCAACTTCCTCTTCTTCTTATTTCATTCTAAATTTTTACTAACACCCTGTTAGCCATCTTCTTCTGTTCAGTCAGCCAAGTTTCTTGAACCTTCACTTGACTGATCCTGCTTTTATGGGAGATTGAATGCAAGAAAATGCATTCATAGTCTAAATCAAGTTAAAATGTGTTTCATAGCTACCAAATTTCTCTATAATAGTAATTACAGCTACTGAATTCCTGTTATATATTGTGGACTGAAATACATCTTTTTGTCTTTTTCAGATATCATAACCGTAAGAATGCAGTCGGTTTGTCAGAGAATTGGCATTTGTTCCTCATGTTTGAAGAGACAACTAAATGGCTTCCCGGGACTAATTAAATGGCAGAGAAGACTAGTTCCTGCTTATGTCAGAACTATTTACAGTGAGACGGGGAAATGGGAAAAAAGCTATGGGTTGGAGACAAGAAAAAGAGTTGAAAAATGGTGGCTCCCGAGGATAAAGGATCAGTTCTGCAAAATTTCAGAAACAGATGTAAGCATTACGAGAAATTTTGAAATTACATGTTTGATATTTTCCTTTTCTCAGAATGAAATTAATTGAAAATTACTTATTGAAATTGGCTTATAACGATGAGATGTATATTACATTTCAGGGGAAAATACTTTTATATGACAGTAGATTACTAAAAACATTTGATGAAATAGGTGGAAAAAATAATAATACAAAAATCTTGAGGAAAACCACAGTCGGTAAAGTATGTGCTTGTAAATTTAGGAAGTGTTTAAGTAATCACTTCTTTCTTTGTATATCATACCACATTTAGGAATTAATTATTTAAAGTATTAAAAAAAAACATTTTCTACATTCATAACTTTTGTAAACAGTTAATTTTCTAAAGATCTCGTTCCCAGTGATTATGACAAGACACACTGTGACTCATTAACATCTGTCTTAAGGGAAGGTGATTTTTTAAGAATATCTTTTAGTTTTCAGTGTCCTAGGAATAATGAGTGACTTGCAGAAAAAAGAAACGTTTTCCATGCAATAAAAGATCTTGAAAACAATTGCAGTCTCAGTCTCTGACTCTTTTTGCCTTCACAATTATGCTCAGTCACGTAGGTATAAAAACATTTTTGTGCCCCTTCGTGTTTGTTCTTTCCTAAAATGTGGCCCGTCTCCAACAGAAATTTATTCTATCAAAGTGTCGAAGAGAAAAAAGGGGCTTGCTTTTTCTAAGAAAACTGAGATGAAAATGATGTGTATGAATACATACAGCAGGGCAAGCATTAATTTAGGCTTGTGTCTTTCATATCTGACAATACATGTATACATCTGTATCATTGTTTATGGCATACATATGCTAAGTTCTAAATTGTACTTTTAATGATGTTTTTATTTTATCCTTACAGTTAAAGCAAATTTAATAACATCTCACATTAGGAGGCAAATAATGTATAGTGCTGCAAGGAAGTATTCAGTTTATTTCTAATTTTGATATTATTGGAGAGAAGCGATAATAAAGTAGTATTTGATAAGGAAGAATAGAGTTTGGTCCAGAATAGTAATAGCTCCCCATGATTATTTTTTTTCCCTTATTAACATAAGAAAAATAATGTAGGAACTTATCAAGCATATATCAATGATAAATTCAGTGATAAACCGGATGTATTAGGAATAATTTATGTGAGACAGATAATGTTTGATTTCTTTGTAACTTTTGTCAACTTGCTCAAACCTAACTAACTGAAATTTTTACTTTCTTTTCACTACGCAAGAAACTGCGTGTAAGATGTCTTTGGGTCTGAGCGTGCGTGGTGGAACTGAACAGTTTTCCTTCAGTGGATGTTCATGCAATTGCAAATGATTTAGTCAGTCACTCAGGGAATTACTGCAGTTCAGCTGACAAAAAACACCTGGCCCTGAGCGAGCTCCGTGTTTGTTGTAAACACAAAGTAAACCATCTATTTAACTGTTAAGAGGATAATTAAATCTGTCATGATTTCAGTTTTTGGTGGGACAGCTTAGATAATCAGATACTGTGGTAGGAATGGCGATTTGTTAAGATGCAGTTATGTTAATGTATCTTTTGTTGAGTAAAAATTGGTTAAAAACAATTTTCAGTTGTTATACCAATATAAATTGATGAGATGGCAGCAGAGTCTGGTTAAACATCTCCATTTACAGCCCCAAAAAATGTGATCCTAGGAACTTTGTCAGTGTTCACGTAGATCAGTTCAGCAAAACTTTGTGTTTTTTCATGGGACTGTGTAGTTTATAATGTGTGCATATATTTATTTAAGTGAAATGCTAACTCCTGTAGTTATAACTTTCCAAAAATTTCTTTTTAGAAATCAAGACCAAAATTTTATGTGCTTTCTATGTTCCCATATCCTTCTGGAAAGCTTCACATGGGCCACGTTCGTGTCTACACCATCAGTGATGCAGTAGCTCGTTTCCAGAAAATGAGAGGGATGCAGGTAAGAAAAGATGGGCAGTAGGACTGGGTGGGTTTTTGATGTTTTAATATCACAGGTGTTCAGGAAATTAGTGTTTTCTAAAATTCATGAAGGTGAAAGCTTAGTCAAAATATGTGCTAGAAATGTGTAGATATTTGTATTATAAATGGCCTGTGGAGCTTTGAATATTGACATGTGAGACTTTTTAAAAACAGGTGGCATTCAGTACTCACAGTTGATAACAAATCGTTAGAAGCTATCTCAAATGATACAGCTGATGCTGTACCAGCTCCCTGAATCTATGGCACAGTGTCAACGAGACCTGTGGGCCACAGCATTTCTGTGAGAGGAGACTGAAGACCCTACTGCCGTCTAGGTGGGACCACGGGGGTGAGAAAAGTGTAGCTGGCAAGAGAAAACACACACCACAGAAGTCAACGCACCTCTCCTGCTCCTGACAAAAGGTTGATGTCTTTTGTCTGTCTTGGAGGGACATCCTGCTCCTCTGTGCCAGCTTGTAGGGAAACTTGTTCTCATGACTACTGTATGAATGGGGTCTGGTGACACGTCACGTCACCTGGCTGTAAATGTAGGAGTTTCTGATATGCAGCAGCTGACTCCTTGGCTTGCCTACTTTAGCCTTGCTCATATATACAAAACACTGTCTTCTGAGGGTGTTGGTCTGCCAGGTAGACTAAGACAACTACTGGCCACATCTGCAAGGAGAAATCATACTTCTGCGTTCCTTTGTTTTCCAGTCTGCCCCATGCCTGCCATCATTTCTCCTTCACTCCCTTCTCTCTCTGCGGTAGGTAGAAGGTGCAGCTGAGGGCCTAGTCCCCGGTCTCTGCAGGTGGGATCCTAGTTGGTGTTCTGCAGTAAAGACTGGTGGGTAAAATTTGAAGGATGTGAGAAAGTTGTGGAGGAATTGTGGTCTGAGTGACAGCTATATCAAAGGGGAAGAAGTCATTTGGTAGTGGGAAAATGTTAAGAATCTGGGAAATGTTAGGAAGGAGGAATATGGAAAGAGAATACCCAATTTTAGGGTAAGGAGCCAAAGAAAAGTAGACATTAATCTAGGATAAGACTTGGAAAAGAATTCTCTAACGTACGAAAGAGAAGGAGCAGTTCAAGAATATAGGAATTAGACCATGAAAAGGAGTACAAAGAATATGAAATGGAGAAAGAAACGGTAGTTGCTGGTTGTGGTACTAAGTGCAATTTCCTTGCTACAAGTGCTGCAGAAGCGTAGTGTTTCCTGGATTTATCACCATCCATGGGACTCTTAAAGGTACTGTCGCTGAATTATTCAGTGTGCTGCCTTTCCAAATACTATGTATTTTATGCCAGTGATGAACATACTGTGCTATTGCTTTACAGAAAGGCATTCCTATGCTTTTAAAATTACAGAAAAAAGAAATAACTAACTTAGACTTTAAATGAGAAAAAAAAAAACCACAACAAACCAGTATCTGTTGTAATGCTAATCTTTCCTAACTCCTTTGAATGACCAGAACTTAGATCTCTTTAAAAGAATTGAGTCAACTGGGCTCTTCTAGGGACTTTTGATTCTTGCTTGATCTTAAGATGACTGGAGATGTTATTTCAGGACCTAGCTTGTCTCTCATCAGTAACAGTGGAGGTAACCACCAAATTTCTGTTCAGAGAGATGAAAACTTCTGACAGGTAAGATAACAGGAAAATAATTGTCCACATCCAGTAGGATGCTGTAGGTGTTAGCTTTTGAATACACAGGAAGTAAGCACTTGTAGTAGAACTTTTGGAGAAAATGAAAATATGATAGAATTGCAATTAAATGGAAAACCTGCTGTGAAAGCAAGTTTACATTTCCACGATTACTTGGTATTTCCAGAAGAGTTTTGAAAGTCTTTTAAAGTTTTTAAGTCTTGCATTTCAGTTTATTTGAAGGGTGAGTGCCTGTAGAACATGTATTCTATAAATACATGTATCTTCTGTTGTGTTAACCACTTCAAACATCTCTTTGTGACTAAAGGGGGGCAGCCGAAGAATTTAACCTTCATTTACGATTTAAGAGACATTAAGATCTCTTAAATGATTTTTCTGAGTATGTCAGACTAAGAGCTATTGTGTTAGTGATGTACATTAACTTGCTGGAACTTAGATTTACCTTAAAAAAACTTTTCTTTATTAGCCACGCTAATTTCTCCATCACTTAGAATTAAAGTCTTTATAATTGATTTTCTCATCGCAATTAATTTATCAGCATCTAGATGTTTTATCTGGCCATTGTCACAGTTGTCCAATCTGTTAAAGATCTTTTCATTGTGATGGCTGTAGGCTATGACCTGGTTATGTCTTATCATACATAAAATTTGATATACCCAAGAAAAATATTTTTCCCTGTATTCAGGGAGTTACTGGAGTTCCTCAGTACATAAAAAGAAAGAATGCTTTAGAAATGAAAAAAATATTAGTATGAGTAATTTGGAAGTTATTTGATTGATTCTTTTAATTTTTTTCAGAAAATTCAGCATGTTTGAAAGCTCAGAGACTGCTAATTTTTCCCAAGTTAAAATTCTAAGTAGAAGTGAATCCATTTCAGGTATTCAATGCAAGTGTGGGGTAAGATTTTTGAGTAGTAATTGCTTCCATCATTTTCAAACTAACAAAAAGAAAGAGTCATTGAAAAAAATCATAGGAACTATATCTCTATGTATAGATACAGACCTGACCTTAGTTAGCAAATCCTAAAACTGTGCTAGAAGCAATACAGGTAGGTTGAAAGTGTTTGGAAGGCAATGAGGAATGATGGGCTGTTACCATGAAAAATAGAGGCAAAACCATTGAGACTTAGAGTTCCCAGGAAAAATTTCAGACTACAGTGTGTATTTGTTGTCTAATAACCAGTGAGGGAAAATGTGTGTGTTGTGTACGTAGATGAATAGTATGTATGGTTGAGTTAGAGAGTAAAGCATGTTGAATAAGTTGGAGATACTTTTCTTAGGGATTACCTTCATGAGAAAATAGTAAAGCAGTTCCATATTGCTTTAATCTGAACAGGCAATAATTGTATTATTTATTATAATACTTAAGACAGGGTAAGCTTGAATGCCTTTACAAAGGGATTAGAGCTCCTTTAGCAAATTGGAACCATTCTTTGGAATGCATTTGTGTAATTTCTTCACACTGGGGGTAGTTTGAAATCTTAACTGGGAAAGTGTTAAGTCATTGGATGCTGAGGTTTTTTTGTTTTTCATAAAACAGAACATTAGTGTTTCATTTTTTCTAGCTGGATAGGATCTGATTTTATTTCAATTAAAATATTCTAGAGATGTAATACACACTGAAATCTACAGGTATTTGCCAGAGACCTGTACTTCACCAGCATTTTAAGTGGGAAAATAAATATTTACTGCTCGTTTCCCCCCCGCCTTGTTTTTGGAAGACATACTGCTCAACATAAAGCTGTAGATAATATTGGTGACTACTGACACTGCAAATGGGCAATCAAATAGATTACCTAATGAGCAGCAGCCTTTTCTTCAATACATGACTGGCTGGTCATTTATTAAACGGTGTGAAGGGGTGGGATTTAATGCAAGAGTAACATTGCAATCGGCAGTCGCTTTTTTAGATGTGCTGATGGGTGATAAGCTTCAGAGTTTTCAGAAGGAGGTGCGTGAATGGGTGTATGGCAGCACAGAGGTTGTATTGATGCAGGGGCAGCACACTGATTGTGCCGATGGGTGATAGGTCCTGTTTAACCTGAAGATCTGACCAGTGAAGCATTGTCTTGTTCCAACACTCCTCAAGCACCTGTAGGCAGTGCATGAGAAACAAACTCTGTCATGCACTTGGATTAGGTTGCTGGGTAAATGATTTATAGAGTACATCTGTTGTAAGATAAGTTGTTTACATTCTGATTACTGAAGATGAAGTTTGAAGTCTTTGCGTGGGAGCTGTAACCCATATAGATTACTTCGCATGAATGCAGTAAGCTAGTCTCTTTTGAAAATGTGTTAAGGATAACATTTTTCTTGAAATGCAATTAAAACAATGTTTGTGTATGGAGAGATCTAGTCATAAATCTTATTACAAAAGTATTTCTTTAAAAATGCTATGAGAAAGTAATTTTTATATTTTAAATTATGATTTTGTATGTATTGTTAAACCAATCCAGAACCAAACTCTGAAGTTTCTGGTTGTGTTTTCTCTGTAAATTTATATGCATGTTGTGAATTCAAACGTATGAGTTTTTTAAGAAGTTAAGAGATTTCCTATTCATTATTTGGGAGTACAAATTATAGAGATATTCACGGTGATTTTCACCGTGGCAGATTTCCAGTCTGCTGCTGCTTGGGGAAAAAGTATTTACCGTTGCTTTATCATGCTATCATTATCATGTCTTTGATGAATTCCAAGGTGGATAATTTGTGCCTCTCAGAGGACAGAGAATAATTCCCTTAGCAATCAGTAAATAGAGAGTGATTCAGTTCAGTGGTTCCTGTGATATCTTTTTAATAAAATTTTGAATTGTAATTGATACATCAGGACAGCGAAGCTGTCCGATGCGAGTTGTGCAGAAATGAGAATGATCATTGGACAATTCAGGATGAAATTCCTCTTAAATGATATCAGGTTTCTTATACTTAAACTGATAATTAATCCTGATAGATGGGATAGGAATATTGTCAGTGATATTTGCACAATATTGCAAAATGACTTAAAGAACACTTTCATTTTTTCCAGAACGTCTTTTTTTTTTTTTTTTAAATTGGATGTATTTTCATTAATTGTTTTTCCTTTCATCAGTGAATCTTAATACTCTTGAAATTGCGGAAGTGAATGGTTTTAAGAAAGGCAGGCAAGTTTAATTAAAACTTTGTAATGAATTCGTCAGTAGGATGAATTATTTCAATGCAGTTCCATTTTATGATCATCATTAGCTGCTGTTCTCCACCTTTGTGTGTGTGTGAGCCTGTTGTGTCCTTTTGCTGGGTTATTTTCTGTGGTATAAACCAAGTGGAAAGTATTACCAGTATCTTATGTGAATTGAATCTTACAAAAATCTAGTTTTCCAGTAGCAGTGAGCTAAGTGTTAATTAGCTCAGTCTGTTTCATTTTAAAGAGAGAGAAAACAAGATATTATTTTAAATGCAATTATGTTATACAAGAACGTGCGAGATGAAGGAGGTGAGTGACACCTTTGTTTTCTAAATGTTTGTAGTAGTGTGTGGATGTAGAATAATTACTTGTATTTTATATCTTGTGAGAGCAAGAAATAAATGAGAGCATTTTAAAAGCAGAGTTTTGTTTTGATAGAAATCTGTGTGGGTTGATTATTTTTTAATTTGGAAGTGCCTTATCAGAATGCAAGTATGCAGCATTCTGTTGCAGAGAATCATTGAAATAGTCCTTGCTAGAATGTACACACTAGTCAAAAATTCATTATTTTAATCTATTTGCAAGGTGTGCCTTGTCTGCTTTGGGCTTTTTTTGTTTGGTGGTGGTAATTTTGAGCTGTTGCGTAATGGTGTTTATTACCTTGTACACTTAAAAGACAATCTAGGCTGCATTCAGGCGGAGATCTTGTATTTAAAATGTGTTGTATCTGTAATCTGTCGAAGTACAAATCAGATTTTCAAAATGTTCAGCCTAATTGTAGGCAGCCAGTGGAAGGAGCCCTCTCCTTCCCCCTCTCCAGCTTCGTGTCCTGACTGTCTCACTTGTGTGTGGTTGCACACTGGTGAGACTAAGTGCAAGGAGGATGACAGAAAGTTGCTGCTGGAGCGCGGGGTGTTTTCTGGCAGCTGGAACTTGTGACCACAAATCACCTATTTTGTCAGCCTCTTTTGGTTAGTTCATGTTGAGTGTGTCATAGGGCTATAACTAGAGACAGGAATTTAGACTTTGGTGTATTGATTCAAATCACTAATGTGTCAGCAAACCTGTTCATTTTCGTTTTTGGCTCTCTTGCCATGCATTCTCTGAACTAAATAATATTTATTTACAGGCATTTTTGACACTGATTCGGCTGTCTTTCTTAAAATTTAGAATGCATCGGTCCAGATGTAAGAAAGATACGTCAGCTCCCTGGTCATAGTCTTGAGACATCTTGAGCCCATCAGGACAGCAAACAAATTCTTTGTTTTCCTACAAACATTAAGGAAAATTCACTGAATTGTCTGTCCTAGTTATGTTGATGGAGGCAGAGAACTGAGTGTTATGAGATCATTGTCAGCTTTGTGTTACATAGTACTTGCTGATCTCGCCTACTAATGTCAGTGTGATGGGCTGATTGTTACGGCAGCGAATAGATGAAAATCCTCTGAGAGGAAGAGCTGAGATCTCAGAAATGAATTAATGGAGTTACTGTGTCTTCCTCTGCCTCGTCCCACAGTCTCATTAAGAGCTCTAGCCGTCGTTAACAACACATTTTTGACCATGCTGTGAAATGATTCTTACAGTGATGCTGCAAACTAATATGAAGTCAGAGTCTTTGGGATCTAAAATGTTTCAAGATGCAACTGTTTTCCTTTTTAATAATCTTCTCCTGAAAAGAACGCTCGGTGTGGTAGTTACCAAGCACTTTGTTCCCCACACACTAATAAATCACTTCCTTGCAACTTCATGGTCTTGTGCAAAACATAGTATGTTGAGTTGTCAAAAATGCCAGTCTTCCGTAGCTGACCTTACCAGATCATGTGAACTTCTGAGGGTCTTAAGCCCTCTGTGTTCAAGACTAACCAAGTAGTTTTAACCAGGGAGATTTTACCCGTCTACTTCACCATGAAGACCAGAAGCTGCCTTTGGAGATAGTACTGGCTTCTGCTGTCATAAAATGACTGTGAAACTATAGCCTGCCTTCTTTTACCACGTATAGGCATCCTCGGACTTATGCAGGCCTCCTCTCTTGCAAGATATGTTCATTATTTGGTTTTTTTTTCCCTCCCTGCGGCTTAGAGAAAATACTGTCTGTACAGAGAAGCGATGCTGGGAGGAACAGTCGCTCTTAAGTGAGCAGAATTGATCCCTCGGTTGCATAAGGTTTAGAGACTGCTGTCAGAAGCAATCAAGTCAGCATTCAAGAAGGTGGATGACTTCTTTTCTTCTGCTTGTCTGTCATGCTGGAGGGAGCAGCCATGTTTTCTACTGGCTAGAGCCTATGACAAACCCATCAAGGAGCTACAAGGAGTACCCTTTGCTCTTCAGAATTGCCATCTTCCTATTTTTATTTTGTTTTGAACAGTCAAACTGTTCCTTTAGTCTTCGTGCCAACTTCTGACATATAAGTAGTATGTTTTCTTCTCCCCTTCCATGTCTGTTGAGATTTTTGATGTTTTTCAGAACTAGATAGTTAATCTCAGCCTTGTGTTTTATGTTGACTAAGCAGAGTTAAGGTGTAACGCCAGGAGCTGCCTGGAGACTGTGGTGTTTTAACTGTAGGTACATAACATACGTTCCAGCCAGAAGAAGCTGACCTATTGTTTAGACAAATGCATTTCACAAACCTTTCAAATCCATTCACGGTAGAGAAGTACAAGAGACAATAAACTTGAAATAATTTTCTAAACCACTGTGCGTGTTATATTCATCTCTATAGCAACTACATAAATAGATCTATCCTGGAGATTAATTTGAGGATATTTTTAATGTCTCTTTAAATTCAGGTTTCTGATTGAAACTTGAATTAGCTTATTTCTTCAGCCCTTTAACTGGAGGAGTGCTATTGGTAGTTAAATTGAACTGTCTTTTGAATGTGATAAGTGAATACACTGTATGATATTTTTAATATACATGCTAGAATTGGGAAGATCTGCGTGAGCAGATAACTCCTGCTAGCGCTGATGGTACAGTGATAAAATGTCTGCACATTAGCTGTCTGGGAGCATCAGTCAGCCCTTTTGGGGAGCTTGTAGCCGGTAGTGCAGTTCTTCCCACATGCTTTTGCTCATGAGCATGAGAAATGAGATTGTGCCTTGCTTTTGGCTGCTTATCTATAGCCAAGATATCTTCAGAAGCCAAATTTTACAAAAATTAATCAAGAGTAGTTTTTTTAATCCCACTCATGTGCATCGGTTTGTAGTAAAAGAAGGTATTTGTAGGGATGCAAATGTAGGGCATTTGTCCAAAGAAACAGTGTTTAAATAAGAGAAAATACGTATTCTACATGGACAAAAAAAAAAGGTTCATTTTATCAATTCTGTCCAGAGCCAGGTGGTTAGCACTAACGGTCAAAAAGAGCTGAGCTGCAGAAACTAATATTTAGTGTAAAGTTTACCTATTTTTTTACCCCCCACCCCCCCCTTTTTTTTTTCCTCTTTTATACAAATGTTTTTGATTTCTGGCAGGGGGAGGGAGAGGAAGAAGGGTTGGGAGAGGTGGGGTTCAATGAGGCGTTGGCAAGTGGTTTGGGCTCCAAAAAAGATTTTCTATGTTATGCTTATAGCGTGTGGAAGTGGGGAGTTAGGAAGTCTGACTTCTATATTTTCTGATGCTGTGATAGGAGGAATAATAATCTGTTTGATAATGGGAAAAATCTGTAACACAGGATAGAACTCCTGTTTCTATTAGATTTATGCATCAAAAATGTGCTGTGCATGGACCCTTACTGTACTGGCTTGAATCAGAGTTGATCACAGTTTATTACCTTTGGTTTTGTTGCTGCACCAGCAGAGTAATGATATACAGCAGGTTTAGTTTTAGCTCAGTATTGAAATCGAGAGTGCTGAGAAGTCACATCTGTTAAATTCTGTTGCTTTTACACTGAGCTGGTGCCTAAGGCACCTTTATAAACAGTTCCATAAAATTTTTTATGAAAGAATCCGGAATGAAGTCAGAGCATTGGAAGATTGTGACAAAGAAGAATAAAAATAATTTAAACCAGTGACAAAAGTAGCTCTTAAGCTTTGGAAATGAACAGCTTTTTTGCATGGAGGTAGCTTATGAGATTAGTGTTGCTGGGTTTGCTTTCTTACTGCTTGTTTGCTTCCATGCTACTGAAGAACAAATTCTTTATATAAATACATGTTTCAAGGGGTAAAAATATATATTCTTTTCATTCTTACAACCTTTAAAATGTTACTCAGTGATGTTTTGCTATTGTTAAACTTGTGTAACTTTAATCATAATTATTGAATTTATAGCATATTTGAAAGAAATAGGATTGGTTTTATCAGGTACCCAATCTGTAATTGTGTTTAATGACAGCTTCTTAAGTAGTGGTTATTCATTCCCTAGTTATTAAACAATTTTTTGAATACTTATTGTGTTGCTAGATTGTTTTTCTAAATAATTTGCATGTTAATAGGAAAGATATATATCTACTTCAAAAAATTATCTATCATATTTTGTAGTAGACATTTTTTCCATCTTTATTCGAAGTTTTGAAATACAATTTTTCAGTCTGCAGACTTTTTAGTAAAATTAGACTAAAACTACCCTACCACCACCCTCTTAATTTTATCTGTTGGATTTAAGGTTATCATAGGGTATTTTTCTTTTTTTCTTCAACAAAAGGAAAAAAAAATAGTAGGGTACACATCAGCTACAGTTCTAAAACTGTTGGTTGAATTAGTTTTGCTTTCTTACTTGTTCCCATTCTTTAAGATGAATATTTGATTCTGTTTAGCAGTAGCATCAACCGCTAACTTTGGCCACCACGCAAATCTACAAAGGATTGATTTTTGTCATTGTTAACCTGGTATTGAATAGTCGTGAGGATTTATTGCATAATACTTTAAGCTCCCTCTAACGTCGCATTGTAGAGAGCAAATATGCAATATTCAGCTTTTAAAACAGACCTAGCCATAGTGGGCATCTTTTGAAGAGGTTCACTTCAGACAAAGCAAATGCTGAAATGCAAAACACCCTTCATTATTTGGATCAAAACAGCAATTATTGTTTAGAGGCGTGTGTGTGGTGTTGATGCTGTTCCAGACAATTATTTAAGACTGTGTTTTTCCCTTTTTGCTGACAGGTGATAAATCCAATGGGATGGGATGCATTTGGTTTACCAGCAGAAAATGCTGCAGTTGAACATGGGCTTCACCCTGCAAGCTGGACACAAAGGTAGTTTTTAATGAATTTAAGTAATATGACATTTCCAGTGTGAATACCTGTACCGTGGCCTCCATAAATCAATAACACAGAGCCAAATGAGTGTAGAAATAGAAGAAAGACAGTACAGAAAGAACCAGGGTTATTTGCCAGTGTTTTATGGGACTGTGCAGATGATTCCGTTTCAAAAGACAAATGTATCAGGATGATTTTCAAGGTTTTCATCTCAATTACTTTTAACTTGTAAAAAGGTAGAATATTGAAAGAGTGACATTTCCCGACCACCCAAATCAGTGAGTAAGAAATAAATCAGAATTTCATTATGGTGAGTTAAATCTTAGTACAGAATACACAGTTGAAAATTATGAGCTACGTGGTTTAATTTAATAGCGGTTTTCAATACCATGCAAAAGAGAAGAAGATAGTTTTCATTTGGGACTGGGTCTTGGAAAGTGATAAGCAGTCATTATTGCTTCTGATTTCTGTGAAAATTTTGTGCTTTAGACCACAGAATTGGATGTTATGTTCCCCAAATATTCTTTAAAATGAGTAGAAAGTTATATAAGTAAACATTAATTTCTATAAATTACTCGGAAGCCACTCTTCTTAAGTGAAGCTGTTTGTTGTGCTCTGGCTGCAGTAATCTAGCTGTACTATCTTTGTGGACCTTTTCCTCCTTTGATAATGCTGTTTCTTTTAAGTTTTTTTCATGCTTCTGGTCCCATGTTACGATACTTGATACTTTTCCAGATAAATATGATGGCAACTGATTTCACTTGCGAATAATGCATGAGCACATTATACACAAATTATGAGCTATTTATGCTCATTTTTAAAATTTTCCTTCATGTATTGTTTAGATGAGAATATTTGTGAGAACCAGTTAGCATCCAGACACAAAAACCTGGTTTTGTTCTTTTGAGAGTCTGAAACATGACTGTGCAGTGTGTTGGGGGCTATCAGTTATGTTGTAGTATGGTCAGTACACGGATGATTTCTGTCTTCCTTCAATAAGCCTACTGAAGCTCAGCTGTAAAACAAATCTACGTACCTGTTACATCTGAGTGCCTCGTTTTTGACTCGATTATGTTGATGGGACCTTCACCACAGAGAGCCTTATTGTGATCCTTACCTACATGACAACTGAGGCACAAAGTGAAAGTTGTCGTTTTGAGACAACAAGGCTGACATCATGTACTTACTGACTTCAGAAGGGTTAGTGTTTTCCCCTTCTCTCTACTACGTGGTCCATCCTCACCAATTGTCCTGGCTCTGGCACTCGTAGGACACCTTGTTGAACTGACTCAGCTTGCTAACTCAGCAGAAAGCCATTCTGCCAGCTGACTGAGTTGAACTGGCTCAACAGAAAAGCAGTGAGCATGTGGGGCAGAGAGACTGCGATAGCAAACTGCCGTTTCAGCTTGGCCTGTCTCCTCTGAGCACTTTGTCAGGGTCGTGGCAAAAAGTGTGGCACAGCCTGAGCTGAATCTCTTCTGCTACTTTCTGTGCTATTCTGGTTTTTTTTTTCCTCTTTCCTTATTAATAGGTACGTATTGTTCCATGTGCTTGAAGCAGTTTAGCTGGTAGTTACAAGTACAAGATGTTTTATATGGGAAGAAAAATTTGCTTTGAAAATTTTTCTTTGAAAATTTCCTTAGTACTGAAAAGAGTGATTGTCTAGTTTTTAGAGTTAGATAACAATATTATAACAACAAACTAAGACAAGTTAGCACATCATTATTGGGACTGATTATAAGAACATCCAAATAGGAGAATTAATTACATACTATTATTTTTTTTTAATTATGCTACGGAAGGGAGTTAGTTCATCATAGGGGGAGTTTAAACTCTGACCACTGAAGTAATTTCTGTCCTCTGCTTTCTCCACTGTCCCTGTGTCCTGAATGTTTCTCACGCCTGCAGCAGGGATGACTGAACTGCACGTGAAGCTGTGATGGTGTGATAGCAACCTGGTGTGTTTTAGTCATCCCTGGAGCAGAGCCAGTCACCCATGTAAGAAGGAGTGCGCTGTAAGCGTTTCAGTGGGCTTCATTCAGGAGTGAACAACCATGTTTCAGAGCATCTTAATTTTCTGAAAAGGTGATTTAAAGTGAGCTCCAATTGGCTAGTACTTATATTCTCAAAGTCAGGAAAAAAAAACATAAAACAAATTGAAGATAGAATTACTTATACAAAACACACAGAAATGTTTGTTAGTAAATGTTAGTTAGTGGCAGAAAATACACTCAAATTTGATTTTTTTTTTTTTAATTGGTGCAGCTCATTTTGAGTGGGACTTCACTATAAGCAGTACTGCTGAAAGTATGGTTTCTCCCAGTGGAAGCTGCGAGTCCCTAAGAGGATTTGCTGGAATACCCGTACTGATATTAACGTATTGGCAGACCTTTTCTAGTGTCACTGGGGCTCTGCAACTGGTAGTGCTGGATACTTGCATTACTCAGTTGTTCAGCAGGGCAAGTTTGTTCTGGATCAGAGTTAAACGCTTGGTTTCATGACTGTCAAATCAGTCACTGTGGGAGGATAGATGATGCTTTATCTGATGTAATGCATTTTAGTAGAAAGTCTGTAAGAAATTTTAAGCAATTTTAAAGTATGTGAATGAATTTGCACCAGGTCACTAGTCAATACAGTGTAATTGTGGGTATTTTGGTAGACTGTATTTAGTGCGTTTTCAAACTAAAACTTCACTGTATATTCTGATGTATCTTCTTTTACAGTTTTAAAATAATCCATCCAAGGTCTATCCCTACCATTTCACTGTTGACTTAAGTTTATCTATGACTGTGCTGCCACCAGAAGTTTAGGGGTTCCTTGTCAGCTCCCAGGATATATGTTCCCACCACCTCTTTTGTGCTGGCTCAGATGTTTTTGCAACCGCTGTATTGGTTTGTTCAGCCTGTTGATCAGAGGGAAGCAAGAAAACTGGTGGGGTTTTTCTGAAAACGTTTTGTAGGACATGTTTACGATTGAATGGGTAAGCTGATTCAACTCATAGCACACAATCACCAGAGCCAAAGCACAATACAGCCAGGATGGCATTGCCAAAGTAAAGCAGAATTAAGCTGTTTGCAAAAAGGTGTCCTACAGCATCGTGAAGATTTCAGAGAGTTCTTTGGCTCAACTGAAGTAGAGATAATTAAAAATAACACAGAGTGATGCTTCAGGAACGTTTCCCTCAAACTGCAGCACCATATTTGCTTTCCAGTTATGCTCAAATCAAGAGAAGAAAAATCATTGTCTTGTGCACACAGCTATTGAAATTGACCCAGAATACACTAGGGACTTTTTATTTAAGATGAGTATTCTAATAGTTCCTCGAGTTTCACTATTCATGAGATACTAGTGTTTAGAGGTTAACTAGTGCTTTTGATTTTTCAGAACTTTATAACCACCTGATATTAAATAATGATCTCATGATAGAAGTATTTTTAAGTTAATAAATTTTTCCATTTTTATTTTGCAGTAATATTCAACACATGAGGGAACAGTTTGATGCACTAGGTCTGTCTTTTACATGGGAAAGGGTAAGATTTTCTTTTTTAAGCGTTGCTCCTTCATTGTATGATGAAACATTGAAGAACATGGGATTTTGCTATGTTATTTATGACAATATAGAAGACTTTGAAAGTTACCAGTTTAAGTTGTTAAACTGTAAAATTACACTTGAAAAAAGTGGGAAAGGGAGCTTCTTTCAGGCTTCTTATCAAACTTCTCTTACTTTTGACATACTGAATCATCTGATAATCTCAAGGTTTAGGAGAATCTTTAAAGTAATTTCAGTTCTGCATTTTGATTTTTCTCTCTGCTTTTTTATCTCTTTCGAATTAGCAATTTTCTGTGTTAGAATTTAGGCAGTAGTCTAGATAGATATTTGTGAAGTAGCATGCCTTTGCGTTAAAGGGTGTATGTTTTAAGGAATGAATTTTTTCAATGTTTATGTTTTTATAATATACTTAAGGGTTTAGAGCTAGTAACTTGAAATGATGCTTACTTAAGTTATTCTAAATCTGAATAAGTCTGCATTTTCATAGGTGTTCATATCATGACAGTTTTGGAAAATAGAAATTTTATTTAAAACACTAATGCTTGAGAATCAAGTGTTCACCTTAAAAACCTTACCAACGTGATCAGACATAAGCTAATGTAATTTTCAAGATTAAAAAAAAAAAATTAATTTTTGAAGCAATTGTAAGGTTACTGCATTTACCAGTGAATCAATGTCAGTCACTACCTTTATATTCTCAGCAATAACCATTGCTTATCACCTTAATATGATTCTGAATAGAGTGATGGAGATGCTAATCTTGGATTTTTATAGCAGCATTGTAGATCTGAAAAGGAAAAAGATTAGTTTTCTGGCAGTCTGAGATCTGCCATCTCTTTTCTTTAATCTTGAAGGTGAAGTTGTTTATTTTTATGTCATACATCTAAAAACCATATATCATCGTGTCATATATATGGCAAGATTTTCAGTATAAGCCTTTTTAGTAAGATTTTCATTTCCTGATGGTGAAAAGGTTGGTCTGAAAATAAAAGGTTTGTTGTGGAAGGTTTACTGCACACATTCTTGACAATTATTTTCTTATATTTAAGACTGTTAGTATCTCCGAGATTTTCTGTATGTGTAATACAGCAATGGTTCAGAACAGTGAAGTCGTATGTGTAGGCTGTATTATGGAACACCCCAGAGGTGAATGTTGCGGAGTAACTTTCAAGAAAATTGAGAAAATTCACTTCTGTATATGGACTTTTGTTTAACCCTTCAATTCTGAAGAAGAGATGGAGAACTGGCAGTACTGAAAACGGTGGCAGGAAGTATGAGGGGAAAGCAATTTCTCATCTCTGTGCCTGTTCTTTGAGGCTTACCTTCACTTTTCACTTACACTTCACTTTACCTTACTTTCACTTCACCAAAGCATTCACCATGTTTTGATTAATGAACTTTCAGAAGTCTGTGAATTCTTGTGGAAAGGGCTGTGATGCTCTATAAAGTTAATTTGAACGGTTGTGTAAGAAAAATAATTCAGAATGCTCTAGGAGCATGTAGTTTGTGGGTTTGAAAGGTAAGATTTTTTAAAACAGCTAAAAAGTACTCCTTGAAACACAATGAACTTTAGAGTTTTCACTCCTCAGCTTATTATTTAAGTTTTCTTGTACCTAGAAAGCCTGCCTTAACAGCTGGAGTAAGAGTGACTTGAGTGGTAACCATTAGAAATAGATGTGTTTATTCATTGCAAAAAATATATGATAACTGAAATATATCTGTATGACATGATCTCCAAATGCATGGATATTTGAGCTAGCCGTGAAGGAGCTACCTTTGGAAGCGGAACAGCTAAGAATGTATTTTCCAGGCTGATAAAGCCTGCTTCTCTGCAAGGCTAATTAGCCTGGGCAGAGCATGTTACTGCCTCGCCTGCCCTGCTTCTGGGCTAACTCAGGCGTCTTGGCCCAGCAATGGACTACGCTGTACAGCTATTTATCTTAAAAGTGAGGTGAGGGGTTTTTTTTTATTATTCTGTACTTGAATGGCACTAAATCAGTTGCTTACAAAACACTGTGACAATGCAAACAAACCTACTAGCATTAGTGACTCCTATGAAAAATGCAAGAAAAATGCTTTTGTATGGGTTAGTTTAAATAACCAAGACTATTGTACTAAACAAGAGATTGTTATTCATTTAGTTGCCTTGGTGTTGCTTAAATGTGCTCCTTGGTTGTGCTAGAGCAGAGTACCTAGCAAACACATGCTAGAGGGAACCCATTCCCTTACCTTAGACCCCTGTTTTAATGTGAAGTGAATTGCCTTTTTGAAGTGCAAACCTTTTATGTTAACTGTCCTCTGTGGCCAGCTTAGAGTATAAGACTAGATGATGTGAAGACTTCAGTAAATTTTACCATTTTACAAATGTTAAGGGGAAAGAAAAGTGGGAAAATAATAAAAGGTACATTTTGAATGCCTAGTGCATGTAGCTGTGCTAAAGGAGCTGGCTGCTTATAAAATTATGTCTGGTGTTCAAGAATGTCCTGTCCTGGAATATGAAGGCTAGTTGTAGTTTTATTGCTTGGTAAAATTATTGTGGACAAATCTCAGTGCACCTGGGATGATAGAAGTTTTATTTATCTTTTTTTCATTGCTCTGTCTGTCTTACAAATCAATTGTGTTGTAGGAGTCAGTGAAATTACTTAACCACTAAGGCGCCACAAATAAGGCATTATTAAAAGCTAATTAGATTACTTCAGATTAGATTACAAAGACACTTGAAAATTACTCTTCTGAACAGAAAAGTTAAGCAAACTAAAAATGTAATCAAATGCATAAAATAGCTCTGTAGGTACTTTGCTTTAGCATAGTTTTGAATACTAAGAGTGATCTGTTATGTTTTCCCTGAAACATGTAGATATTTTAAGTGCCTCAAGTAATAAATGTAATTTTAAATCACTTTGAAAATGGTGTGATTTTGGGGAGACATTTTTTTGAAATAATGAAGAAGATAAAGAACATTTCTCTTCTGAACATTTATGTTTGTCAGAGCCAAGGTTAAAAGCTGCAGTTTGAGGATGAAAGAAATGTCCCTGAAAGACATTAAAAGCACCTGGGAAATAAAAAACGTTGTGGTTATGTTTTGTTTTTAAGATAACAGTAATTTGGGCATTCCTGGTGATCAGATTTCTCCAAAATACTGTCCCAGACGGCATAGCAAACTGCCTGCCACTTCTTTTAAACACAATTTTCAGGGGAATTAGGCAATATAATTTTCAAAGATTCATATAATCAGCCACAAGAAATGGAGAGTGAGTAACCTTTTCTCTTTCTTTTGCTGAGGAGTGCTGTCAGGCTGAATGCATGTTCCCAGTAAGCCATCGGTTCACCACTCTATTATCAAGCTGTAACTTTCTTCTAGAAGGTAGCTCCTACTGCCAGCATTTTTTCGTCTAAACAATTCCTGTGTGCCAAGTGACATAATTTTTTGCATAAGAGTAATGTTCCCCTTCTGCTTTCTACATTAAAAAAGATGAAATCTTTCGTAGATTTTCTTTGTGTGGGTTTTTTACTGTTTAGTTTTGAAGTTGTCATTCTTGTGCAGTGCCTGAGCATACGTAAAACTGTAGCAGTAGATAAAGCAATACCTATTAAATTTTCTTTTTACCCACATATCAGTGATAATCAGTCACCCTACTTGTAATGAAATAAAAAAGGAAACCATTGATACAAGGCTACGTTTTTGCAGGAAAGATATTCATGCTTTAAAATGTAGGCACTGCGTGACGTTTGTAGCTGAGAAAGCATGGAACTTAAGGGACTTTGAAATACAAATATTCAAATAAATTTAGAAATGTAGTTTGGTCTAGTTCTAAACCCCTGAAAATCAAATAATTATACTTCCAGATGAGGTGGTACATGCCCTTTAATACCAAAATAGGCAAATAATAGATTAAAGACTGTTTAATCTTCTCAAATAGATATTAAAAAAATCCGTTCAGATTTTTTCTCCTTACCACCTTTTTAATAAGTACCACATACAACATGGGTGTCTTCAGGATAGCATAAGACTGTGCTAGAAATAAAATTCTTAGTAATAAACTAGGAAATTACTTCTCTCCAGCCTAGTTATATGTTAATCTCAAAATTTGGTGGATCTTACAACAAATAAACACTTTTATGCCTGCAAATGTTACTTAAAAAAAAAAAGTCATGAAAGTAGCTTAAAGATGTAACCTTCTTAAAAAAAAAACAGACAGACCAAACCAGTTTTAGGTTCGGAGCTACATATTACAAAGTTATAAGAATGGAACAGATTTAGAACAACTGATGAATTATAAAACAAGGCATTTGAAAATTAGTTTTTCTTTTATACGTATTTCATCATTGTAAAAAGGGGTTCTGATTTTTAGTGTATATTTTAACTTTGGAGAAAATATGCTAATATCCTGTTTACATATGTATATTCTCTGAACTGCTTTATGGTATGGGGTTCTGTATGTATGCTGTTATGCTAGTGCTCAGTTCACAAATGAGAAGCAGCAGGTTACATTTTTTGGCAGGGTGGAAGGGCCCCATCGTGCTATTTTGCAAACCTTTTTATAAACCCTTTTCTGTGTTTCTGAGTTAAGTCAGTTCTGTTAATACACTACAAATCTTTGCCATGCTCATAAAGTATAAATAGGAATGTTAACATTCACCTTAAGCTAAGCATGATAGCAGCCTAATGGAAACTTTTTACCTGACATTATTTATTTAATCGAGATCAGTAACTGGTATACATGGAAAATTATTTTTCACTGTAAGTCTTAATGGGCTAAATGGTAGGAAAAAAACCAAAACATTTTGAGATTGACAAGAGGTTGCTGACTTGTCATCAGCAGCTCATTTCACTTGATCGTGATGTAATTTTTCTTTCTTTGTTAACTTCCAATGTGGCTTCAAACTTTCATCGTTACAGAGTTAAATAATGAGCTTGAGTCATCTTTTTGCAGCCCAGTGACCACACAACAGATTTCCCCCAGTGCTAACCGTCTTCTGCATTTCTTTCTGAGAGATGTCACCTTACAACTTGTGAGAGAGCATGGACATGAGAATCTGATCCCAGAACTTAGCTTGTATCATGTCCTAAACGTGCCTGTTCAGACTGAGAAACATCATCTCTTTTCGTTTCAGTTAACACACATCTGCCATTCAGGACCAAAAGGACAAACCTCAGTCCATTTTACTATTTTTATTTGAGAACTTGCTTCAGTTGTCTTTCCTGTTTGCCTGTTGCTCGCATAATTTTATATACCAAAAGGGATTCTGTCTCTTCGTTTGTGTCTCTGATGCTGCAGTGATGAAGCTTTGATGCCTGTGGTGGCATCACACTGGCAGAAGAATTCCACTGTGTGGAGAAGCAGGGGAAAAAAAATAGAAATTATTAAATGAATAGTATTTAGTTGGAGAGATGGAAATCAGACTTCTATCAAGTGTTTTTTTCAGTGCAGAGCACAGGGATTTAATCAAGCAACTGTTTTTCATGACTAAGTCTTTGCATGCTGTGCTGAAAACTTGCCATTAAACGTCTCTTTCTGGTCTTGAAAGCCTCTTATACATACTTTTGAGACATATCTATTCAAAGGTCATATTAGTTGTTCAAAGCAGTGTTTCAGCACTGGAATATAAAGTTGTAGAAAAAGAATAAAATTTTTATGCTGGAGTGTTTCAGATGTCATTCGAGTAGCAGATGATATTGCCAATGCCGTGTGTAGTGGGAAGCTTAGATGAGAGGAAAGCCTGGGTGAAAGACGTTTCACATTTGGAGCTATTTCAGGTAGTTGATAACTATTTGCAAATGGAATAAATTTTATCAGTGGCTTGCTGTCAGCCCTGGAACTCTGAAATCAAGAGACGTTCTTGTTGATTGGAAGTTCAGCATAGGAGTCATCTTCCCCTTCAGTAAGTACAAATGCGGTCAAACAGAAAGTTTGCGGAAACATTTATTTTTTAAACAAGTGCAAGTTAAACAGGAAAGCTGTTGAGGAGGGAAATGTGATCTGTTTATTGTTACATATTTATGATGTAATTAGAGCTTAAATACTGAGTTACACAGTTGTTTTCACTTTGGCCAAACTTTAAAATATGTGGGTGAAAGTGTATGTGTATCCATTGTGCCTGTAAAACACTGTGTTTGTGTAGAGAAAATTGGGAGTCTATAATCATGTAATCCTGTAGTCATTTTTACATATTGAGATGTTTATTTGAAGTGCAGTTTGTTTTTTTACGAACAAACATTTAAAATACGGTACTTTGTACGCAGGTGGTAAGTTGGTTTTTAATTATTAGAGTTCACAAAAAAATTATAAAATGTTTGCAAGTTTAAAAAAGCTGTCCATTGTGTTGTTACCTGCTGTTCTCTTAACATCCCTTCCTTCTTTTTATGTTGTCTTTTATTTTTATCTGTCTTTACTTCCCTCTTAGCAATCCCCCTCGTTTGTGACAACTTTCGTGACTCTTATCTTTTTCTCCAAACGTTAACCCAGAGCATTCTCCTACCTTGAGCTGGCTCGCCTTTTAAAATGGTTTCTTACTTGACCTTCGATTGCGCCATAACCATGGCAAGTTTTTCATCTTGAAGTTTAGAGTCTTACCCTGTATTCCTTCCTGGCTGCCCCACACGCTCTCTCTGCCCACGGCCTGGGTTCCTCAGTGCTGTGCTGCTGTCCTCCTCCTGTGCTGACTGCTTCGGATGTGGGCTCCGGCAGCCTGCTCGCTTCCCTGCAGCCAGCTCCCAGCTGCCTTCCAACAGCTGACACTCTCTGTTCCTCCTTTTCATTGCTGAGCAACAGAGAAAAAGGCAACATGGCTAAGATGACTTCTCTGATAGAGTTCTACTTTCTTCTAGTTTTGCCGTTTTCCCGATTAGGGAGCTGTGGTCATTTCCATTCATCTTCTGTTCTTATATCTATCGGCATTGATATTACAGAGTTCTTAGAATCCGTGTTAACAGGGAAACTTGTCTTTGCACATCAAACCCACACAAAGGGTTTTGTGTACAGGTGAATATCACTCGTTGTAAACATTACCCAAAACTGCATTTATGTTTTCTCTGTAACGTGTATTATGCACTCCTGAGTTAATTGTTTAAGTTAAAACGCTGTAACAAAATGCTAAGTATAGCTTCAGGAATTTTTATTTTATCTCGTTTCTGCAGGAGATAACCACTTGCTTACCAGAGTACTACAAATGGACACAATATCTCTTTCTTAAACTTTTTGAAGCTGGGATAGTGTATCAAAAAGAGGTAGGTACAAACTTTCACCTTTAATAATTTGCAAGTGTACTAACTCAAGTCACTCATTATGTCAGTGGCACATTTCTGGATCATCCATTCACATTCATTAAGTGGTTAGCTATTTATTGTGCTCTATTGATTTTAGATCACTGCAAAATATAATGAATATCATATATAACAATGTTTTACATAGGTAAATTTCATATGTAACTAACTAACATGAGTGGGTATTGTAGAGAGTCAAAGCAGAAACATTTATTGTCAGTGATTTACATTGAAGTGCAGGATCAGAATATAGCTACTATTAGTTTATTTCATGGCTTTAATATAGAATTTTCTAGGTCTTAACCTCCCTCTCATGTAAGATAAGGTGATCATGAGGAGTCTCTTCAGCAGCAAGATTATTTTACTGTATAACATTACTGTGATGCTGTCTCAGAACTGATAGGATTGGATTGGATAGTTGGAGATTATATGTCCCAATTCCTGGACCCTATTTGTGATCTCTAAAATATTACAGAAATATTAGATGCTATAAGACTATCACAGCTGTTTTTATGTTAGAGTAAATTAGGAAAATATGACCTTATAATATTTTTTAAATCAGGCTATGTGAAAAGGAAAGAGTTCAGTTAACATTTTAAGCAAGAGGTGAAACAAAGACGTTAAAAGAGCCTTCCAGAGAACTCTCTGAATAGCCAAGGCAACGCAGTTCCGCAATACCTGAAGAGCTACACCTAAACAAAGCTGCAATTTAGTGAATGTTTCTAACTTAAAATGTAAAATAAGATTTCTTAAATATGCTGTGACATTTCATTTGTAGGAGCCAGGAAACCCATAGGATATCATTAGTGATGTACTCACTATTCTCTGAACCCAGAGTAAGAGGCTGATGGTGCAAGGCAGCATTTGGATTGGCAGGGTGTTGCTGAACTACTTCTATTTCCATTGGCAAGATGCACTCAGAGTTCTTAAAAGACAAACAGCAAAAAGATTCAATATTTGATACGTCCTAACATGCTGGGTGGGAGGAGGTGTTTCTTCCTTTTTTTTTTTTCTGTAATTATTTTTTGTGTTTGCAATTAAAAAAAAAAAAATCCCTAGCTTTGCCATAACAAAGCTATTTTTATCTGTAAATTTGTTTGCTTGACAAGTGATCCCAGGTGAATCTGAAAAGCACAAGGCTTGCTGCTTTGTTAGAAGCAGCGATGATATACAAAGCAAATTTTGCATGCAGGCTCCCAGTATGGCGGGATCCTGGAGGTGTTTGGGTACCAGTGGTTGGATCTGCTTCCCTCTCAAGAGTCAAGGATCAGTTTGAGGACTTAAGTCAGCATCTGTCAACCTGCAGGGGCTGTAATCTCTGGTGAATATAAACCAGTTGCTTTTTGGCAGGAAACAGATGGCAGAGATAGCCCATTACCCTGGATCCCTTCAAGCAGTAACATATACTTAAAGCATATATTTATCCCTTGTCTTCAGCCTACCTGCAATGTATGTTAGGCACTACATTTGCACAGCTTCACGTCTCCTGTCTTACAATTTCATTTTGGGTGCAAGGACATAATTCATAGCCTTACTGTGGTGATAAAAATAATATATGAAGCATGTTAGTCTAGTTAACGTTCTATTCCAGGGGTATGTGTGTCTGGCCAGAAATTACACTGTCAGGGAGACACAGACTCGGTATGGCCAGGAGCTGGATTTAGTGAGAATTAACAATGTCTGTCTGGGTGGTGCAGTATCCACAGAGGGCATCTGTAGTCACCGAAGCAAAATCCTCTCTCTCCTTCCTGCAGTACTGATCTAGTCCATGTACTGTAGAGGTTATTGACCTGGCCAGATGTGGCTGTCTTATTTAGGTTGAGGTTAATTTCTACCTAGACTCTGTTGATTATTTTGATTAGGTATTTGTAGACTGTAGTGGAACCGTAGGCACCAAGCCTGGAGATAAATACTTATGCTACCAATACCTGAAGTTAGATGAGATGAATCCTGTCTTGAAAGCATACGGTCTACGTTGGTGTAGTGAGGAGTTCTACATAATTTGTGGTTTCTATACACTTGTGCACTGTTCCCGTTTTGTGGAGATGACATTTAGTGGCTTCCTGGGGCCCTATTTTCAGAGGCTGTCATTGTCAAGAAGTTGCCTGTGTGAGGTGCAAGTAGGAACTAAGGATTTAATTTAATATCCAGGTTCTGGATATTATTGAAAAGGCTATGAGAAGGAACAAAATGCAACTCTAAATTCACAGACAAGACCATTTAGTAAGGGATTTCTCAAATGCATATTTGCTTTGTTTTGCATGAGAAATCTTCTGGTTATAAATCATGAGAATGTTATACTAAGTAATTATACTCATATAGAACAGCTACCTTCTAAAATTTCGTCATAAATTCAATCCAATATCATCAAAACAGAAACAGTATTTTTTTCTCAAGTTTGAGTCATAGCCAATTTAAGACAAGCATATGCTGATACTGCTTTATGCAACTGGCATTTTATTACTTGTTAATGTTACCTGATTTATCTTTCTTTAGCTGTTATTTTAAGTTTGTAGTAGTGTGGGATTTTTTTCAGAACTTACAAATTAAAAGACCATTACTTTAGAGCCGACTTCATAATGTGTTGTATCATTACTGGAGAATTTGTATGTTCTGAAAGTCTAGAAAATTGATCTGTAGTAGTGGAATATAATGATTACTTTTAATTTCCCACTGAATATTCAGAAGCCTTTTACCAAAAAAAGTGTGGTGTTATTGGTAGGTAACAGAGAAAAGATAGGCAAACTGTAAAAAGTTTAAATGCCAGTGACATACTGAATTCACACAAGGGAGGTGTTTAAGTGAGTTTGTTTTTATCAAAGAATGTCTTTCATTTAATTATAGTAAACTTTGTATAAATCAATGTAGGTAATCAGACTTCATGTGCACATGCACGCACGCAGACACACACATAGTCCACACATAGATAACAAAACCAGCAAGGTTCCTTCCATTCTGAGGAAGAGGATCTTTCTGCTGTCCTCACTATAAGATGGGTAAAATGGTTGTGATATTTACTATTTCTAAGAATATGTAGCGTATTTAAAATGAAGCAGTGTCAGTTGTTTGGAAAGTGGGGCATTTCAGAAGGTGATCAGTGATAGACAAAATGTAAAGTGAGTAATATGAGGAAAGGGTTTAGGTTTTAGATTGAGATACCTCCTCCTACCCAAAGAGTGCATTTGAAATTTTCAAATGATGTTTAATCTGTGAAACCACTATGGAGCTGGAGTTACTGTTTTTCAGTCAGTCTGATATAACTTTGATTTATCTCAAATACTAAATAACACTCAAAATAATGGACTACTTTTCTTTATCGTTTTGATTATTTTTATATTTTTTTCTTTATGTCCATTTTTTCAAGTTAATGTCTAGCATTGAATATCACTTCTGGAATGAACCATTAGGATTCTTCTGTGGTGTTAGATTCTTTATGATAAATGATCAGCTAAATTGTTCAACACTGTGGGGGGCGAGTTGGATTTTTGCTTCCTCCCCAGTATGATATGTCTGGTATGTCAGCTAGCCCTCACAAGGTTTGTAAAGTTGAACACCAACATTTATTTTGCTTTAAATTTTCTTTAATGTATTTGTATTGATAAGGAAGGATGATTCCAAAAGTAATTCATACAGTTGACGGAAGTTATATGCAGAAAGTATCAACTCTTTCACTTGAAATATAGTTGACCGCTGCAATACTTCTTTGGGATTCTGTCCTCTCAGGTTGGAGATCCTCGGTTATTCATCCCTCTCAGTCTTCCTCAGCGCTTTTGGAGTAGTGGTGTACAGCTTTTAAGCAACAGACTATGTAATTT
The DNA here is from genome assembly GCA_013399435.1 of Arenaria interpres. NCBI lineage: Eukaryota > Metazoa > Chordata > Aves > Charadriiformes > Scolopacidae > Arenaria > Arenaria interpres. The sequence goes on along the minus strand of VXAK01014043.1, from coordinate 6,503 downwards.
GCAGTATAGTCAATGGGAACTTACCTAATTAATATTCAAGTGTCGGCCTGTCCGGCTATCTTGATCAATCAAGGCAAATGCTGCCAGCTGCATTCTTGAGGGGGTTGAGTTCTGAGAAGATGAATATTCAAAATATCTTCATTGGGTCCATGTCACTGATTCAAATGAATGTTCTAAAAATGTAAGAAACTAAGAGGCCTAAGAAATGTTTGTAGATGATTCTCTTGGTATCTGAAAAGTAAGATTCTGGTTTTGAAATAGCTGCTAAAAATATATTTTTCTTCTTGCATCTTTTTTTTAGGCCTTGGTTAACTGGGATCCAGTGGATCAGACTGTTCTAGCTAATGAACAGGTGGATGACAATGGTTGCTCATGGCGTTCAGGAGCAAAAGTGGAACAGAAATACCTCAAACAATGGTTTATCAAAACTACTGCTTATGCAAAGGTATGAGAATACAGTTTTTGGAAATTATGGTAGCACTTAAAAGAAGTGACTTTTCACCCAGAAATATTCACCAAGCTAAATGTGGTCTTCTATGTATGCATATTTGTGTAGTATATAATAATATTTGTGATCTATCCCTGTGCATGTGTGTATATAAAAATTATTATTCCTGAAGTTTTTCTGTTCACATCTCTAAGAATTCAAAGTAGTTGGTGTGGGATTAATTTTTGAAGAAATCAAAAAGCAGAAATTAGACGTGAATGAATGAATTCTGCATTCACACATTGTCATCCTATATTTACCGTCAAGTGCTTTTCTGCATATTTTGAATGTACAGCTGTGCAGGCTTTTGAACTAGAAACTTGTTCACGTAGTCAACCTGTTGGATACTTACAAGCAGTGGAGTGCAGCCTGTCACCTAGCGTTCATTTCCACGTGTCTGAACCATAGTTCTTTATTATTAACTGCTCTTTATTGAAGATCATCTGGACTTTCTTTTATACTTGCCACTCTACTCCATTTGATTGTCTGTAGTTTAAAAAATATTTTCAAATTATTTAAGCATCCTTTTCTGTTAGGAGCTTAAATTTTGATTGTGATGGGACAGCATTGCTTCCACACCTAGGAATTCTTCAACAAAATTTTTGGCTTTATGCTCTCTGAGATGAAAGCATCGACTTCTTGTCTTGTTTGGGTGAAGTATTTATTCCATCCAAGTGTTCTGTGTATTGAGACATCAAGTACAGATTGAGAAAGTTATTCCCAAGAAAACATTAAAAATTCATTTTTTACTCTTTTCCTGAGTCTCAGGCTCAAGAGACCAAATTTCCACCATCATCCAGGGAGAAGAAATCCAGGTCTCACTCTAGATCCATTCATAATCAAGAGAAAAACCTTAGCTGTGTTGCCTGATGCTTTGATTCCACATACGCAGAGAGGGTGCTTCAGTTGCATGTTTTCTGATTGTGCTGCCTGTTCTGGCATTTGCTACAGCTGAAGGAAAAATGGAGCATGTCTGCACAATCACTAATTGATCACAACATTCTGACCTTTTTCTTGGTGCTCTTGTCATCAGATTTCGTGATGACCTTAGTGATATTTCAGGGTCTGTCCCAACTCACTTTTCCCCTCAGTTTGAGGCTGGAGCTTCACTGGAGTTTCTACTTTTACTGGTACATCTTTCGTCTATTGTCCTTAGAGAGGTTGTAGGAAGAAATGAATGTTATTTCTGGGCTGTATCCATGCTTGCACCAAATCACTATTTACTTACCTCCCTCTAAAGAGGGGTGAATCAGCCTTAAATTTTTACTCATAAAGACTAAAGGACAAGACTGAGAAGCTTTTCAGTAACCTTGAAAACACCCCTTGCTTACAGGATTACTACCTCTAGCTCAATATTCACCCTCCTCTAGGGAGGAGGATTTATCTTTTGTCTTTAGTCTCTGACCTAAGAAATGTCATTACAGGAAATGCATCTGCTCTTGGGATGATCACATCTCCCACATATCATTCTCCAGGAAGCAGGCTTAGCTGATGACAAGGAGGAACTTGTGCCTCCGTGGTACCCCCTTGTGTTTCCCCCAAAGGTGTCTCAGGAGACTGCCATATCCCCTACCTACATGAACAGCAAAAATGCAAACAGCCCCTTGTTCTTGAACGTCTTAGTGGTATCATAAATGAGAGCTGCTTCTACTTTTCATTTGGGGGTGAACGTTTATATCAACCTCTACAAAACAAAGCTTTAAGCGTTACTAAAGAGGACTTCTGAGTATTCTACAGATCTCTGTAAAGGTTTCCCAAAATTTTGTCCGTGCATGACTGATATTCTTTATGGTCTGTGCTAGCTGTCACAACCAGGTCGATGAATGATGCCATATTGCTCCCAGCTCAAGTGCTTTGGCAAGCGTTGCCTTCTTGTGCTCCCACTTCTTGTACAGTGACAGATGCTACCAAGTATCAGCAGGTGGTTTGGATTTTCCTTTTCACTCATCCTCCACTGACTCCCATTTTTGTTGCTGTGGTTCTGGCACATTTTGAACAGTCTCACTGTACTTCTTTTGGCAAGGGCTTTAAACGTTCGGTTGTAGACAGGGAAAAAATTGCTTTTTTTTTTTTCCCCCAGACCTTCAAAGAAGAATAGCAGATTACAAGGTTCTGCTATTCTAAGTCCAATATCTGATACCAAATGGATTTCATGCTTTGGAAGATTAAGATAAATAAATTCCCTTTTCTTTCAAGTCACAAGAAGCTAGATAACATGTTGTGTCTTACTTTCTGAAGATGACTGTTTTGGGCATAGAGCTCTGAATGGCCCATGAACTGCAGGCCATAATTGAAGATTGTCCATTGGAGGGAGGCTGTCCTGAGCTAACACTGGACAGGTACTTCAGTATTTTAGAGACTCTGCCCACACTGACATAACCAGGAAGCTTCACAAGAGCATTTTGACAGAAGCCAAGTTGCAGATCTTAAATGCTGCAACTTTGGCTCCTCTTTCTGAATATCTTGACTAATTATCCTCAAAACTCAAATTCGCACACATTTCTTCATTCTTTACAGTAGTCATACCAGTACTTTTCAAGGACTGGTAAGAGACATGGATCCTTCCTTCTAAATCTGTTTCTTTTGTATACTTTTTCTTTAGATTCAAGCTGTTGACAGTTGATCTGAATCTATATCGTCCTAAATAGCATAGTGTTGAACACCATGGTTACAGCAATCCCTCTTCCTAGCCTATTCCTCAAGCCTTCTTCCACACCTCTTTTCAAAAGTCCTTACCAGGAGAGCAGGCTTTATTGAGAGATGTTAATTTACAGAGCCTTTCATCTTGGAACAAAGGAGGACAGAGTGTATCCTCAGCAAGTTTGCTGATGATACCAAACTGGGCAGAAAACTACGTTTTCTGTCAGTGTAGAGTAACTTCTATGTCTTTGAGCTGTACTGACAGAATTTGTATCAGAACTCACTTGGCCCTTTATTTCCTGTATCTCACAGGTTGGACAAGTTCATGGGCACAGAGAAAATTTATTCCTTCTTTGTGCGAGATGTTCTTACTAGGTTTGGGAAAAGGTAGAGGTCTAAATCGATCAGGCTTTCAGTGAGTTTTACGGCTAGATTATCTGATGGTAGTTTAAATTTTGTACCTTTTAGGGAAGATTTGTATTTTTTCCCCACTTTGGCTACTTTTAGATGTAGAGGCTTAGTATTCTTTAAGTGTGTTTTACTTCTCCCTCTCATCTTTCTCCAGTGAGGCCTTAATCTGGTTTTGGTGTCTCATGGGGAAAGCCATCTGATTCTGGTTGCCTTTTGCTTGCACCTTCCATGGTGCCTATTAATTCTTCTGAAAAGTTTACAGAAATTCAGGACCAAATGTCAGAAGCTCTACCTTACTTGCCATTTTTCTGCAACAAGGCTGTCTGCGAATCTCTTCCCTGTTCCTTCCAGAAGTTATCCCTGAGTTTTCTTTTAGTTAACATAGTGAGAAAGCATGTTGAAAAATAGCTTTATTTCTGGTAAGTAACTCTTTCCCTGTGTGGCTTAGAGGAAAATCTAAGTCTTTATTTCATAACCATGTTTCGTAGAGAAGGTTCCATTTAAAATACATTTAGTGAATCTGCTATCTCTTAATTATTCATGCAAATTACCAGCTAGGATTAATGGCTGAATATGTGTGCATACAACTTATTTTCTATTTGGAGCATCCACAAATTATTTGTTGTAACTATTCAACCTATTCATACTGCATGTTGATGATCTTTCTAGTCTTACGTGTTTCTCTCTTTCACCCATTTATCATTTTATGTTTTCTCCTGCATCTCACAACCTTAATAAAAATAAATACTAGTAAGGATAATCTTCATCTGCAATGATTAAATTCCTAGTCAAATAGCAACAAGGAGTTACAAAATCAGTAATGGGCTGTGAAATCATCTTGTGTGTTACAGGAGTCAGTGTTTTGTTCCTACACACACTATTCTTTAGATTTCTGTTGTGTCCAGGGGAATCATCTTCTGTGGATTTGCTTTGATTTCTTTATTGTCTTGAAAGAAAAAAATGCAAACAAACAAAACAGTGTTTGCTCACTTGGCAATTTACCATTGGCAATGAATTTTTTTCAGAGGGCAAAAATATTGACCGAGCTTTAAATGCTTAGCAGAAAGCATTTTAGTTATGTAAAGTAATAAAGTAATCATGACCCATTTTTTTAAACTGTGAAGTACATATGAAATGGTCTAGCAACTTTTATGGATTTTTAAAGAACATTTTAATTGTCATTTTTCTTTTGACAGATTTCTTTGATAAAAGTATAATGCCTTAACTGATGGCATTATTATTCAAATTGTTGTCTGTGCATTTAAGATGTTTAAACTAAAACATTTAGTTGCCATGGTTACCCAGCTGAATCTGTAGGCACATTCATTGGAAAAATCTATCTGTACATGTTAGTATTTCCTGTGTGTATCTGTAAATTTCTATTATGATTTTTATATGCACAGTCAACTGAATCCTCAAATGAGAATCCATAAGGTTAGTCTTTACATAGTCCCTGTTCTTCCTAAATAATTTTATACAATATTTTTTCGTATTTTACTTCTCAAAAATCACCCAAATAACCAGAACATTTTTTTGAATAAAATAAAATTGAAGCAACTTTGAATCTTCAAGTTTTGCCTTAAATCATCTCCTTTTTGCACAGCAGTAAGTTAGTATATGTATGTTTAATTTATATACTGGGGAAAGTGACAGGGCTTTCAAAATTCTGCCACTCTAATTTACAGTTGCCATACAGATAAGTAGTACTCTTTACTTCTCTTTAATATTATTTTTCTTAAACTTCTTTTTAATATTATTTAAAAAAAAACAAAAACATTTTGAGACAAATCCTTCTTACCTTCTGTGAAGCGCCAAAACTTAGATGTTTAGAATGGTGCTAACTCTGTGAAGGAAAAATGACAAAAGATCTACCAGTTCTTCTCCAGCTTTTCACTGGGTTTATGCTGCATCTGACAGCCCCTCTGTCTGGTCCAGATAGAATTGGAGTTGTTTTATATAACTGGGTTTCACTTGTTTTTTTATTTTCTGTATTTCTGCGATACTAAGCAGAATGTAACGAAATGTAATGAAATGTAACGAAACTGAAGTACTGCATTTTAGGATGTTAAGGGTCTTGACAGTACTTCGGATTTCATAGCATGAGGTAATGTCTCATCATTGAGGAGAACAGAAATGCTGGCTCTTTAGTTTTTCGTGTTTTATGTGTGATTTTTTTCACTACCCACACTTGAGGTCTAGCTCATAGTTGTAGCCTTCCAAAAGAACGGGCTGATAAACCTCTCTTTGAAACTCTTCCTCTTCAGTTGGGCTGAGAGCTGTCTCCTGGACAGGGACCAAGAGCATCGTCTCCATAACTTGCTTAGCCCTTCATTAATAAAAAAATGACACCTGTTTTGTCAGCTTGGAAAGACGGAAAATTGTTTGTGGATATCCAGACCAGGCTGATCTTTTCAGCTTAGTTTAAATGCAGCATCTCATTTGATGCTACAGCAACATAAATTTAAGTTCCTGTTTGAGTAATCAAAGCAGTGAATGCTCAGTACTACTAAAAATTGTAACAAAAGGTTTAAAGAGCTTTTATATTTATGGAATCAATTATTCATTTATCCCAAAGATATGCTTCACTATATTGGAAAGGGGAGTATCTTCTCTTTGGTAATTGCTACAACATGAACAACTCTGGAGAGCAAATCTGGAGAAGAGCACTGGCT
>VXAK01014042.1:117666-142829 GCA_013399435.1 Arenaria interpres | reverse complement strand
GCAACAAACAGACCAGATGGATGCTGTTGCACTTGGAAGGTTACAAAAAAGCTAACCCCAAAGAGGTCACATGCTCTTACTGCCTGGCTTGGTATTTGGATTTTTCTTAAAAAAAAAAAAAAAAAAAAAAAAAAAGGGTTTCCTTNNAAAAAAGGAGTTCCTCTTCATCCGCAGTTCAGAGGTCAAGCCCAATAGATGCAGGGGCATTTTTGCACTGGATCTTCACTCAAAGGCTCACCTCTACCTTTGCTGGATTTCAGAAGTTTAAATGATGCTGAACTTGCTCTTTGGGAAGGGGGAAAAGTTTGACTCACTTTGGTGCTGAAGTGCCTTTGGTTTTGTGGCAAAACCTAGAACATGACTTGTTTCATGCGGGAAAAAGAACCCTCGTTGTGGGGAGCCGTGATTGTGGGGGCCATCAGGGTGTTTCTGAGGCTACCAAGGATTTGGTTGTAGGTGCTTTCTCCTCCCTACTTTGTTATAGTGAAAAGAAGGGAACCATTATATCTTGAAGTGTTTACATCTTAGAGAGGGTTGCTGGCACAGCCCACAAGAGGTATCACCAACCTGCTTTGTGGGTCTAGACCTCATGGTGACAGGCACCTCTAGCACGCAAAGAAAAGCGGCACAAGTTTCTCCTCGCATGCCCAGTGCAACCCCAGTCCTTGTTCTCTCCTGCAGTACATGTTCCCTCCTTTCCTTCTGTTTCTCCTTTTCCTTTGCTGCCTTTGGGCCATTACATCTGTGGCTGTGTCTGGAGTGGTTTGCTGCTGTGCACGCATTACAGATGGTGGTAGAGTGCACATTTATTTTATGATAGATATATTGAACCAGGCCCTAAACTCCAGCACGCTCTATCTACTTAAGGCACCTGCAGCAGCAAATCCTTCTCCTCCACTTCTTCCTGCAGCTCCAGGCAAAGTTTCTTTGCTCTTCATTTTCCTATCACACACAGGACGGACTACCGTTCATTTCTGTGTTCAGAGGTTTACATTGAGACTTTCTTCAGACTCTGACTCCCCAGGGATGAGAGGAAAGAAATGGGGAAAAAAAAAGACATTTTAAAGAAAAAAACCAAACCAAACAAAAACAACCTACTAGCTTAGATGATACTGTGGTTGGAGAACAGCAACACCTCAGGACTCAGCACGCGTGGAGAGACAGTGAGAGCACCACACTGTCCTCTTCTCCTTTTCCTGCCCTCCCTGACATAGAATTATAGAATTGCCTAGGTTGGAAGGGACCTTTAAGATCAGCTAGTCCAACCACCAACCTAACTGATAAAAAACATCACTAAACCATGTCACTAAGCACTATGTCTACTCATCTTATAAATACCTCCAGGGATGGTGCCTCAACCACTTCCCTGGGCAGCCTGTTTCAATGCTTAATAACCCTTTCAGTGTAAAAATTTTTCCTAATATCCAATCTGAACTTCTCCTGGTGCAACTTGAGGCCATTTCCTCTTGTCCTATCACTTGGGACTTGGGAGATGAGACCAACCCCCGCCTCTCTACAACCTCCTTTCAAGTAGTTGTAGAGAGCAAGAAAGTCTCCCCGCAGCCTCCTCTTCTCCAGGCTGAACAACCCCAGCTCCCTCAGCTTCTCCTCCTAAGACTTACTCTCCAGACCCCTCACCAGCTTCCTTGCCCTTCTCTGGACCCGCTCCAGCACCTCAATGTCTTTTTTTGTTGTAAGGGGCCCAAAACTGGACACAGTGCTCGAGGTGAGGCCTCACCAGAGCTGAGTACAGGGGGATGATCACCTCCCGAGTCCTACTCATCACACTGCTCCTGACACAGGCCAGGATGCTGTTGGCCTTCTTGGCCACCTGGGCACACCGTTGGCTCATGTTCAGCCAACAGTCAACCGACACGGTGGCTGGAGACCCCAACTCTGGGGTCCAGGATCAAGGAAGGGTCAGAAAGTCCTGTGAGGATCCTGGCTCACATAGGAGAGCAGGGAGAGAAGCTTATGTATGCTCCAAGGAGCAGAGGATCTGCCATAGACCACATAGCCTGAGGGATCATGCTTTGTTTAATAGCACGTTCATTATAATTTCCCTCAAAGTATGCCATAAATGGGAGAGAGAGTCAGTAATTGAGATCCTTTGAGGGTCTAATCACACTCATTATTTGAATCTCTAAAGATGAGAATAAACAAACAGGCTGTGGAGGCTGTCTGTGTTACATATTTCCATTTGTTTTTTTTCCAGGATGCATTTCTGGCCAGAAATCAGTCCTTTCGCTTCCTTAACAATTGTGCTAACCATTAGGTTATTATATAGATGGAGAGAAAGGAGGTGCCCCGCCTCTGCTTTTCCTAGTGGTATTTGGGGTGGGTGAGAGGGAAGAAAGGAATAGGCAGATGCTTTTTGGAGCCACCACAGCCAGAGAAAAGTGGATATCAAAATTAAGTGAACAAGATGTAATCTTTGGAGGTGTCTCTATAAAGTCAGTGCTGAGCCAGAAAGCTTGATTAAAAAAATAAGAAAAAATCATATTACTAAAATCAAACCTTCCCACTTCTAAAAACAAGCCTCTACAACACAGTTGTACATCTGCCTAAACTGATCATAATCATCCTTCTTCCCACCTCTTTGGTTTAATAATAGATTTCTTGGGATACTGTACATCTTCTGCTCTCTTACCAGATTTGTGTTGTAGCATCTCTCTAGGCCCTTTTATACCACAAATAAATATAGTTTCCAAAATGCAGGATCCTCCGCTTAGCAGCTCTGCATCATTTTAGTGCTTTGGCTCTCTAGCATGCTACGATCGTTACAGGAGATGCTAGGAAGCATACATACTTTTTGTAAGGAGTAAGTAGGACAAATGTGAAGAAGCCAGAAATCCTCAAAAATTTAACTGGCATGTTAGCATGTGCTTTGGTACAAATAAGCTGCCGTAAGAGCAGAAGTATTTGTCACGTCTACTTCATGATTTCCTGCCTTTCCATTTCTTCCTGCCTACCCCCACATAACCACTTTACACATCCCCAGCCCTCCCAATTAAATTAAAATTTTCCTCCAGGGTTTTTAACTGCATCAGGCTTACTCCCTGAGAGACAATTAAAAACCCCCAACAGCTTCATGTACTAGGGGCGTTACAGCCATCCAAATCCTGGACCTTTAACAAGAAGCCAGGGGTGCCAGGCACGTGAAGCATCCTCTTGCATGGCTTGTGTGCAAGCTCCGCAGGAGCGTGCAAACTTACCCCGAAGAAGTGCCAGACAAGGTTCTCTGCCTTTGCAGCAAGAGACAGGCAGCAATGCTACTGCCCATCGGGCTGATAGAAATGCATTTCTTCGAAAACCACAGAGCTTTGATGCTACGTTTCTCCAGCAGGCCTGGGGTTGATGAGAACATCGCCCACAAACCAAGGAAATGGCCAGTGATCTCACTCTCTGTGAAGAATATGAGCAGGAGGGGCAAGATTAAACAAGTGGGGACCAGCTGGCCTGAAAGGAAAACAAGACACACAGCAGGATCCCGTCCTACTGCAGAGGACAAGAAGTTGGAAAAAGATGAGGAAAGAGACACGCGCACACAGTTTAATACTAGTTTGCACATTTTGTTCTGAGGAGAAAGTCCATGGGGACCTGCAGCACAGGCCAGGCTGTGGGAGAGATGGTACCAAGTGTGAGAGCTGGGCTACCCTCTGCTGCACTCTTACGTTTCCCCCCACCCTCTGACATAACCAAATCACCCAACCCTTTCCGACAAAGCAGAGTTTTACTGCAGCACTAGGCCAAGTTTATTCTCACACAGAAAAGAGGAACCAAAAGCTTTGTGGAGAACTTTGCCTTTCGATCCCCGTTAGAAAATTGTTAGAAGTTATCCTCCAATTGATGTATTATTATTATGATGCACATGTATATGTTACTAAAAGCAGTTATGCCACAGTGAGCAGTTCAGTGGTTTGACATACTTCGTTTCCCTTCACTGGTCCATTTGGGGTAGGAAGGACCACACTGCTTTTACTTGTTTTAGCCAGAATGGGATAAATTGATGTTCTTCCGAATAGAGTGCTACCTTTGCTTCTGCCACAATATGCAATACCAGGAATCAGTGAAAAAATATACCCAATTCAGCCCAGCAAATTCCTCTGAAGTTTTCAGGATTACCACAAGGGCAGAGGACACAAACATCACAAATTCTGGTTGGGCTGATGGCTTGGCAATGAATCCAGCTCCAGCAGCCGTGGTTACTCAGGGAATCACTGCTCCCTGGCCCACGCAACCCCATCCCTGCTACCGGATCCACACACTATGCAGGATGGAGGCGAGCCTGGTCACCAAATTTTTAAGATCCTCTCCCCCTCCCCGAACCTTTAAGCACTGCTGAAGTTAATGCCGTTTCTAATTGTTTCTTAAATAAACATGTGACATCAAAAAATTACTCTATAGATTCTCCCTCATCTATATTTACCCAGGCATAATACCAGCTGCCTACACAATTTTTGTCTTGCTAATGCACAGCAACAATCATAGATCCACCCACAGCCCATCTATTTCAGTAGAGCGCAGAAATAGACATTAAACCTATAAATGTCAGAGCATGCCTTCATTTTAGACGTTAGTATTATTTAAATTAGCACATGAATGATGTTTTCACAACGTGATAGCTTTTCAAATGATGGTATACTGCACATGAAGCGCAGTGGCCCCGCTTTAAGCACCTTCAACCCATTAGGCCCGTCTATAATTTGGTGCTTTTAGAGATGCAAACGTGTTGTAGGGAAGAGATGCGGGTCTCTTTGTTTCCGCCCAGAAGTCCCCAGGGAGATGCTGATGCCATAATTACCTGAGCGTGGTTTGAACATTAGGCTCTGGTCGGGAGGTAAACATTGCCTCGCGCTTGCTGTCCAGACCTATTTGAGGACAGCTGTGTCTTGGTGGCTGGAACAGCGTGTTATCTCGCGTGTGCCCTCCGCGTTTCAGATCAAGCGCGACATCCGAAAGCGATGCTGTCGGGGAGGGGGAAAGAGTGTTAACTGGAAAATGGAAGTAGCAAATCATGTTTTCTCTGCAGCTCTGGGAAAAACAAGGGTCGCGGCCTTCATTTTCGTTCTGATCACAGAAAACCCGGTAAGATTAATTAAAAGAAAACCTGGGAAGAAAACTTGGTTCTTTGAGACTCAATGGGCATAGGGAAACTTATTGCAAGGAAGCCTTATTTTAAAAAAGTAAAAATGAGTAAGTGCAGAATCGGGCTGCAGTTAGACCAGATCAGCTCAATGCTGAGGCACAAAAATAAATCCTGCTCGATCAGAACGGTACAAAAGGAGACACCCAGGATCAGATTGTCGGGGACAATACCTGTTGTAGGGTGTAGAAGTGCTTCTATACTTCTCTCACACAAAACCAGAGGCTAAACACTGCAACTGAGGCATCCGTTTCTGGGAAGGCTGTATCTGTCATTTAGTAAGTCCTCTCATTACAGTAAATTCTTTGAGAGCGAACACCACATTTTATTACAAACAGTGTGCAAACAGAGCGTCATGCTTCATCAGGCAGAAGAATAAGTTAATTGTCCTCTCTAAAACAAGAGCCAGAGCGTGCTGCTCACTCAGTGTGCGCAGCACAGGAGCCGTGCAACCACGACACCCTCACACACACACTCAGGAGCTGCATGAACAGAAGCAACAGTGACACCTCGCGGGCAACATTCAGGCACAAAGCTTATAACTACGATTTCTTCTGAAGCATCAACTTTAGCAGATTGATCAGTAAAAAAATTAAGGCGAATGTTTTTCGTGGAACCGGACAAAAAAAAAAAAGTTTAAATCAGCCTTTACTGAGCGCTGGAGAGGTCAGTGCAGACAGCCCAGCAGCTTCACACAAAACTAGTCTTGTATCCTCCTGGAGAAGTGCTGGTGGGATGCTGACTGACACTGGGGGGCTACAACAGGGTTTTAGTAACCATCAAGTAGGTTACTCTGAAGGAAATGCCCCACTCATCCTTACTTACTCCGATTTGGTTTGCATCATAGAGCTGTCTCAGCACATAAAACTCAACTGGAAGACTTGTCTCAGGAGCGCAAACTGCACGGGACAAACAGTCCACAGGACCAGGCTTGACCTTGTCTGAAGCAAGGAGCCCCGAGATGCAGCACAGAGGGGACGTCCAGCCCCCCCAGAGCCATGCACAGACTGGATGTTCAGCAAGCCAGGCTTTGCAGGGTGTCACTGCGGCTGCTTCCAGGCTGCAGCTAGCCTGGATCTACTCTTCACACTGTGTCCCCCAGTATCTCTATATCCGGAGGCAGAGGTGCTGATCTCCTCTCTCTAGTGACCAGTGATAGGACACAAGAAAACGGAATGAATCTGTGCCAGGGGAAGTTCAGATGGACATTCAGAAAAGGTTCTTCTCTGAGAAGGTGATTGGTCACTGGGACAGGCTCCCCAGGGATGTGGTCACACCACCAAGCCTGTCAGAGTTCAAGGAGCATCTGGACGACAGCCTTAGTCGTATGGTTTAGTTTCAGGCAGTCCTGTGAGGAGAAAGGAGTATAATCCTTATGGGTCCCTTCCAACTTAAGATATTCTGTGGTTCTATTTTGGATAGCCCACTGGCCCAGCCAAGGGAAAATCAACTATGGGCTCAAACCACCTCGCTCTTCAGTCTGTGTGTTTCATCTGTTCTGAAACAAGGTTTTGGGCTGGATGGCTGTCCTGGACACTTATACTATCCAGAATGCTTCATTCACACTCAAAATTGGATGATATAAGCATTTTTTAGACAAAAATGGCCATAAATATCTGCAACTCCAAACACTAAGTGTACACAGGCAATTTAAGTAATCATGTGGACAAGTAATGGTACAGAACACACACAGCCAGTGCAACTAGGTCTCTGTTTTGAAGTCAGATCTAGACCTACTTCCCACACTAAGAAGTGGTATCTCTTAGTCCTACATTTTACAAGCACAAGCTCACTCAATACTTCTCCCCATGCACGTTCCAGCAGGACATGACGGAAGGCGTTTATATCATCTCTCAGCACACCTCTCACACATCTCTAACCAAAAATAAAACCAATATATAAAAGCCATCTAACTTTCTTTTATCAGAGTGAAGACTTGAATAGGCTGTAATTCAAGTACAGGAACAGCTTGTGATAAGCTCCAAGAGAAGTTTTTCTGATGGTAAGACTACGAACAATTCCCAGTTCCCTGGTTAAAAGGCATTTGCTGAGCAGGTGTTCGGAAAAAAAAGAATACTGAAGGAGTGGAAAACCTTCTCAACTCAAATGAAACCCCAAGACGTTTTGGTAAAGGATCACCACCAGCTCCTTCCTTTGGTCCAGAAGGTCAACATGAAAATAAAACCTAACAACACACCAAGCACCAATCTGTCTAGATCTTACTTCACTGCAAGGCGGTCAGCACACAACCCATCAGCTGCTCAAAGCTCGCGGCAATCTCTGCTTTACTGCCCAGCATTCTATTGTTGGTGGCGAGTCTAATATGCTTTCAGACAGACCGAGCCACTATATTAAACTTTAGGCGTATAAACTCTACCCCTTGCCCACCAGATGTCTGGAGGAAGGGTATAGCTACGCATTCAGCATGCCTTTTTGGAAAAGAAACTTAAGTTTTCTTCTTTCTAGTCACTAGAAAGACTGAGGAAAGCAAAGCATACATTAAATACATTCCAGAGCTAACACTGACAGTAAAAGCTGAATGACAGAAATGCAGAATCAATTACGACTCTTCAAATGGATGGAGTAGCCTGGTACAAAGCTTGACATGTTACAGCCTGCACATGCCTGTCAACACTCATCTATGACTACAAAGACCGAGTGGATAATCACTATTAACAGTGCCTGGGGTTATTCACCTCAACACACAAAAGGCTTTTCACACTAATACCTATGTGGTTTTAGGTTTAGATTAAGCGTCCACATGCAGACCCTCTGGATCATACCAGCAGTATCAAATTCTTGGACCCACCTGCTGAAGTTCTTTCCCGCGTTCCTGAAAGCCGCAGGTACTTTTTCCTCCCAAGCCTGTTCTCTGCAAGTTGACTGCAAAAACTGAGAGTGCTGTTGCACTTAGCTCCGACAGCACAATAGCTTTATTCTGAAAACAATTTTCCCAAATAGTAAAACAAGATATAAGAATAAAAGAACAATTTGTCCGTACTCAGGAACTATCCCTTCTCCCAAATAATTATCATTACAGCTCCGTCTCTCCGGACCTCAGACTTCCCTCTTCAACAGCAACCAGAACAGAACAGCTGTAAAGCTATCTTTAGGATAGACAGGGAGAGACAAACAGATAAACACAAACACACACGCCATTCACAGTCTTCTAGGTAATTATCCAGGTTATTCATCTGAAGATGGTCTGGAGCATACCTGCTTGAGCACAGACTTCAAGCTAGACACTCTACAGATATCCAGTTACACACTTGTGTTCAGAATACAAATGTCCTAATGTCACGAGGCACTTACCTCATTGTGGTTTTACATCTGTAGCTTACTCCTTCTTGTTGATACAGTGTCCTCCACCTCCTCCCAAGTTAGATGCACAGCGTAGGGATCATAAAATTATTATTCTCAACATGCATACGTACTAAATGTACTGCCGCAGAAGAAAAATACTTTTTAATCATTTTATCTTCAGTTAAGAGCAATGCAAGACTATTTTCCCCACTAAGAATTTCCATCTTCCTGTGTCCTTCTACAAATCCTGTAGGTTTTTTCCTCACAACTAGAAACTATAAACCAGATCCTTTTCATCTGTCGTGTAATCAGTACTACTGAGAATGGGATTGGTACTTCGAGTGTAGAAAAAGAAAACTAGCCAGAGGCCATGGGAAATGCAGCAATGACATTTATTGGAATTTCTCCAGGCGTTACATGAAAAATTTCATAAGTGAAATAGAGGATAAAGCACATTCAGTGCATTTAAAAAAAAAAAGTATCTGAATAACCTTGATTCTTTATAATACACACTACTGCAGTTCCTGGGATTGGTTGTGTATGTACACATCAGCTAAAACTTGCTCTGAACAAAACTGCAAAGAACTGCCTTTTCACTTGGCATTTTCCCCACCTGGTACAATACCATGTTCTTGAAATATCTAGACAAATTCCACATGATTTTATACACAGTGTTAAGACCTTTCACCCCAACTGTAAAAAGAAAGACTGGTAAGTAAATCAGTATCTTTAATCAAATAAAACACCATGGAAGTAAAAAACCAACAACAACAAAAATAAAACCCAGGAGACCCCAAACGCCTAAGTTCCACAGCAGCGTGCAGCAAATCAGCATTGTTGTTCCTTGCTTTTCTGTTAACATAAAGTATAATACTTAGAAAGCAGCGCTATTCAGATGATTGCTTTCTAAATTGGACAATCTTATGCATAAAGACACTGCTGGATTTGGCACTTTGCTTAATTGTTTTTCTTACTAAAAAGAATTAAGTGTTTCCTGAAATACAGTATAAACGGTAAGAGATAATAAGACCCACTGTAACACTCAGTTAACGGTTCAGACATGCACTCCAAAATACGTGTCTATTACACATTTGTCTAAGCCTTCTCAAAAATTCCACTCAAAAACATTTTCAAATCTATATGCATCTTTTTATACCTTTATAAACATATTTTCTCCCTTGAAATGACCAGAGCTTACCTCACCTTCTGCCCAGAACACACAAATTCATGACTTTTGTTTTAAAAAGAAGAT
This sequence comes from Arenaria interpres, assembly GCA_013399435.1. NCBI lineage: Eukaryota > Metazoa > Chordata > Aves > Charadriiformes > Scolopacidae > Arenaria > Arenaria interpres. The sequence continues at coordinate 133,128 of VXAK01014042.1, read as the reverse complement.
CACAAAGCAGTAATAAAACAAGAATAACCCGGAAAGCATTATTAAAACTTCACCTGTACTTCAGAATCCCCTTTGAAATGTATATCCACTGTGTATGTGAAAACTGAAAAGTACGTAATATTTGAAACTTGCTTGGTCCTCTACCATGCACTCATGCTCAACTTCCTGCAACCTGCCTCAATTTTCCCTTCAAATAAAATTTAAGAACAGCTTTCTGGCTCCCACTACAGTAAGACAAGGCTTCTTGCAGTATTTCTTTGGTTAGATGAGAACCCCTTACACGCCTAACTCTTAGGACAGCAAGTCCCCTGCGGAAAATTAACATCAGAATAAATACCATCCTACGGCCTTGCTTCCTTCCTCCTGTCATCATGGTCAACCCCAGGACAGGTGGAAGCAACCAGGCTGGGAAGGAAGTAGCAGTCACCCTTAGCTCTTGCCTTTACAAGTCCTGCGCGTGTGTATAGATAACTATTTCTTAGCTCGGAGTTATGAAGGCGGAGCTATGACGTGATTTTTTGTTTGTTTGTTTGTTTCCAGTTCCAACATGCATGTGGAATTACATTGCTGACCGGTACAGCCCAGGCAGCGGATGGCACTAGAGCTCTTTCTGTACGAACCAAGTCACGATACTTATTCTGCTTATTGGTCTGCGCACACAATGTCAGTAGAATTAAAAGAGAGGCACGCATGAGTTCACACAGATTTTCCACAGAAGATGTGAAACATGCTGCTCTTTGGAGGGAAGATTACATTCTTTTTGTTTGTTTTTTTTTTTCTTCAAGTATTATTCAACATACATATATATAAAGACACATTATCCTCATTTCACTACAAGACAAGCACATCCAGAGTGAATTTGTAGATCACCATTAGCTTGGCTTTGACTACTGAAATTTCTCTTTTCCTTTAGGTCAACTCTAAATATACATCTAATCATCATAATTACATGTGAGAATCCTTTATTTCCCCCTTGTGATTTATTTACATAATCATAAAAAAATTAATAGCCTGAATTTGCATACTGACAAGGCCCATCTGTAGCTATAAGTGTCCCAGCACTAGTTTTGGATAACACCGTTGCCTATTGCTAAGTCCTTTGAAAGCAGCATAATCATCTTTTCTTTCCCTTTTTTTGAAGAAGTGCTGCCTAGAAAACCCTGGGTTTATGGCTTACTCCTTATTTTATTATTTGGATTGTAGTTTACTTCCTTCAGGAGCAGTTCACAGTCAGACAATGCTTCTGCTGGCAAATACTTCATTATCTGCTCAAGAGTCTTTTGATATGCTATCTTCTCCTGTTCCAGGGACTGAATTACAGTCTTCATTTTGTTCTCTCGAGTCAAAATAGTCTCCAGGCTGGATTCCAGACTCTGAATTTTAGCATGAGCAACCTGCAAACAATAACATTATAATAAATTGAGATGTTCCGAGTTACTTTTTTTTAAATTATAATATGCTAAAAGTTAAGGAAAGAACTTAATTACATAGATGCTTCTAGAAGACATCGGTGCAGGCAGATGATACAAGGAATGCCTACTGTGTATCATATACAGAATCTCCCTATAGGGGCCAGACCAATCTGAAGGATTTCTGAAAGCTTTAGAGAAGAAAGGAGACACGCAAGTTGCAGCAAGCAAGGGACAGCTGAGAGTGACAAGGAACTGGAGCTGCAAGGAGGAAAAAGGAAAACAGCAGCTGGAGTAGCCCTGGAAGAGATGACAGTGATGGAGCAAAGGGAATACTAGGTAATAAAGTAAATTAGCGGGATGGAAAGGCTACAAGAAAGAGAACCTCCATGTTGAATCTAGAAGCAGACAGTGTCCATATTCTCCAATAAAAGACCTACAGCTTTCTCTAGGAAAAAAGCCACTGAGTAGTACTCAGAAGCCCTGGACCTCAGGAGTAGCAAACGCCTCACTGTGGGAAGTGGGGGAATTTTGACCATTCCTAGGAAAGGGTCCAAGAAGAGGAATGACAAAACTACACAAACAAGAAGATGAAGAGGTTAAGGAACTGAGGAAAATGCATTACAGTATGACGCTCTGGAAGAACAGAAGAGCTTCGATAGAGCCTTTCAAATCAGTCACTCATAATTATTCCATGCCCTTGGTGCATTTTCAGAATAGAGGTAAAAGCCCAGGTAGCAGTGAGTAAATAAATAAAATTAATAAGGCAAAAATAGTAACAGTAAAAAAGTGATCCTTGTTTTCAATATCAAAAAAACACAGCACAGCACCCTAAGCCCACAAACACAAAAATAACGAGGACTTGATCTTTCATTTTTACCCTGCTGCTATTTTCAGGCTTCAGAAGCTGAAGGTGCTCTCTGAGCTCTTCCCAACGCTTGTTCAAATGAATAAATATAAGAATAAGTGGCCTGGTGATGCAAAAAGAAGAGCTTGTCTTTCAGGAAAAGGCAAGACAATACATGTTGAAATCTGAAACAAGTCTTGGCCCAGCTGTGGGAGAAAGGGTGAATAGTGAAAGAGGAAGAGAAGACTTTATTGGGCAAAGTCTGGTGGGTGCTCAGCTGTATTTGAGTCTGCTAGGACACCTTTCAAAAGTAGGGCTATGAGCTTCAGCAAAAGGAAACAGAAATATACTGCCTACAAAGGTCTGGAGAAAGCAAGTCCACTGCACTATGGATTATTTCTTAAAACTTTCCAATAGCGAAGATATGAAGGGACAGAGAACTTATTTTTCAGCGAGACACAAATTTTGCCAACAGATTTTATGGGAGATAAGGGTGGAGATATTTTGAGAAAAAGAAATCTAAATCAAGAAGGAAAAGTCCAAGGAATAACAAGTTAAAAATATGTCTAACAGAAGTAAATCAATGTAACTAAGAGAACTGCTCAACTGCATGCTGTCTTGCAGTTTGGCAACTTCTCATGTAGACTTAAAAAAGACTCCTCTACTGGCTGAATCATAGATATGACCTTTCCATGAGTCTGTAGTCTTAAGTCATTTACCTGTAGCTTCTCTAACAAATCCATGTTTTGCCTCTTCAGATGACTGTTTGCCCTCTCCAGCTTCTCCAGGGGTTCACCGTCATCACAGGGATTCACATTTTCCTGCAGTTCATCCTGCAGAACGTGATACTCTACTTCGTAGGCATGGAGCTGTTTTGAAATATCCATCTCAAACACCTGCCATGAGAGAAAAAAACATTTTTAACTACAGTAGACAGCACTTATTCCACATGAATACTTGGTTAAGAGGCAACTCTGCTTGATTAACATAATTTTTTTTTCCTGTTCCTCTCAAAAAAGTTTTTTAAGGGGAATTCTACAGTAAGGGCATTTTAGCATCTAGAGTTCTTATTGTTACAATAAATCATGGACTTCAGAATAACTTGGATCATCACTTTTACAATTACCAAGTAACATCTTATATTATGAGATGTATCAGCAGAAAAGTCTTATTTAAATCAAGAATATAACATGACCAAGTCTTATTATCTCTTGGCTCAGGAATATTAAGAAGTTCAAGAAGAAATTTTTAAGTTCAAGTCTTGCCAGCTTGTGATGGGAGCAAGATCACACAATGAGGAAGAATAATGCCTGTGTCATCAGATGTCCACCTTTAAAACTGGATCTCTTGACTCCAAGTGCCCACTTATAGACTTTTATAAAAACACTCTTCACTATCACAGTTTCCCTGTTACAGTTTCTGCCTCTGCATGAAGACACACTATTTTCTTACTGGGATGCTTTGGTGACAAAGCACTGTGAAGACCATGGAACTAACAGTGATGGGACTATATGACCCTTATCTGTTTGTACTTCTAGCCACAGCCTCTCAGCTTCTGAAAGTTACCAAAGAGTTTAAACTAGGAAGGGCAGGATGTCTACAGAGACTTTAAATTCTGCTCCTTCTTCTAGACGCCACAAACATTACACCAACAGAAGACACACACAGAACTCTCAACAAAAGTTCTGCGCTACGTTCACTGTTCTTCAGGTAATTCAAATGAAGTAAAACTTTAAATTACATATGGTGTTCAAGCTGGGCAAGTGCCATTTTCCTCTATGTAGCTAATCGGCCAACTCTTCATCTGTGAAGTCCTCCATAATGTCTATGTTTTTCTTTCATTATCCGCTGTAAGAGGACAGTCCTGGGAATTACAACACAAACTACTCCACCTGCAGCCAGCCTAGGTAGGAGCAATACTATATAGGCAGTCTACACGTGAATGCAGATCCAGAAGACTGCTCAGCATGAGATCACACCATGGGCAAACAGGCGACCTTCCTATCAGAGCTGAGCTGATCCATGCATAACCACATCTACCACCACTCAGGCTACACAACCCATTCTTTACTCAATCAGATCTGGCTCTGCACAAAGCCACTTCTACCATGCTCACTGCACCATGACTGCTCTGCAACCCACACAGACCACGGGACAGAGATTTAATTTCTAAGAGTATCAAAAACATTGAAATACCATCTCTATCATTGCCAGAATCAGTGGGTTGTGAAGGTAGGCACTAAAGCTGCCTGACACAGCTTTAGTGTGGCAATCACAACCACTGCAATGAAGAAAGCAAAATTTACACATTGTCTAAAAATTAATTCTTAACTGACAGCACCCGAAACATTCAAGCATTAACTAAGCCTTAGGAATGCATCAGTGTTAACTGCACTCGTGCATATGGTGATGGTTTTCTGGAGCTCTTCTGTTGTCTTCAAACTGCCACCTGAAGGGGGAAAACTGCTCACAGATTTACAGTTAAGGTATTAGATTGAGATAATTTCAATTTGCAGCTTCAATGCAGAGGAAGAGGATGTCAAGAGATGAAGATCTCAGCCACTGACAGTATTTCACAAGAAGCTTTAGCAGGTGCTTTTCCTATATCAGCATCAGTAATTTCTTCTATTCTCGCCCTTTACAATTAAGTTCCAATAATACTGATGAAATAAAGGCAGGGATCAATCCTGAGGTGCTTTTACCTTTGCCACCAAATACCTGTCAAACGTGATCCTTCCAAGGACAGGGCTGAGGTGAGAAGGGGAAGCTGCATGAGAGCACCCTAGAAGTGATCCCCAGGAGTATAGATACTGCTCTCCCAACAGAACAGCAGAAGTCTGTTTGATTTTAATACAGACCATATAAACAGCCCCACCAACCTCCTGACTTGTAGGATTTTAAGTTGAAGGTGTCAGAAAACTTCCTACATGGGTAACTGGCCCTGTGCAGCAAAAAGTTTGAAGGATCAGGAGAAGAAGTCACTGTGATGCTGCCTCTTCCCACCATGGCAAGTTGTGCTTCACATCACAAACTGCTGGACTGCTCACCTACTAGCAGGGAGCAACAGCTGGGTTTAGGTTTGGAAAATAGGTCACTTTCACCCTTCTGATGGTGAAATTTGTAAATAAAGTTATATTTTTGCAATAGCTGGGGCACAAAAGAACCTTCGTACGGAACCTTGAGGTAGCAACTGAAGTCTTGCTAAAATGGCAGTTCAAAATCCATTGAAATTAGCTCATATCCTATTTCTACACGAGCTCCTGGGAAGATGACTCCTTTTCATTTCATACTGAAAAGAATATACTGAGAAGACTTTTACGTATACCTCAAGCATGATTCTTTTAAAGAAAACTAATCGGAGGGAAAAATGTAAAGAGAAAAACAACTTTACCTGGGTAATAATTTTCTCCATTTGAGGCTGAGTCATATCTGGAATAGTGGTTTTAAGAAAATCAACAATGTTCTCAAAACTCTCACATCCCATTATAGATGTTTCTTGACTGCTAAGTAGGCTCAGTGCTACTTTAAATATGACTTCCGTTCCTTGCAGAAAAATAATGTCTGAAAAAGATCATTAAAATATCTTGAAAACGACAGCTAAAGTGTTGGATAAATAAATATATTTGCTGAGAACTTTTTTTCTTTTAATCAATCATACTGCAGATTTATTCAGTTAAGAAGTGCAATCTGTCTTATTTCAACATGAGATTAAAGCCTATAAAAAGCGTTTTCTGTCATCTTGCAGATGTGAGAGAGTATTAAAGAAAATATTGCATGCTTGCTACAGCTGTAACTGTTATCTGCAATAAGCATTTCATTGCTGTCTACTGGAGGCTACAGACTGCTAACTAACTGCTAATTGTTTTTAAGTGCATCTATGACTAAAAAGCAATCGGGGAGCAGATCATAACACAACATACTGACATTTTACTGTTTTCTACAGGCAGAAGCTAGCCCTTAAAAAAGGACCGTGTAGATTCCGTAACCAATCATCTCATTTTCAAAATCCATAGTAGCGGTCACACGGGCTACAATTTAAGCCCCAAACCCTTACTTTTACTACACAGATGCGAGCGGAAGGTCCGGGTTCTGCAGAAGTCAATAGGCAGAGACCACACAGAAACCTGACCACAGTAACTACAAACTCAGTCTCAGAAGCAGCACTGGACTTGCAGTCACTGAGATGAACGCAGCACATGAGCAGGTCCAAATAAGCCTCCTGTGCTGTTGGCCCTGCCGCACCACCATGAGCAGGGCTATGCAACTGGGCAAACTCAACTTCTGATCCCGATACCGAGAGGTCATCCCCTTGGTAGCACCAGGACACTGGTGAGGAAGCCACCTCACTCAAACACAGTTCCTAAAAGTATCCCTTCTCAAGCCTATGAAGCACATTCGAGCAGAATAAATATAATTTGCAATGGGTAGAGGTTAACCATCTGTTAATGGTACGTGACAATGGCCCATAAAACACTGAAGATGCAAGACTCCATGGCATTAGGAGACAAAGCAATGTAGCGACTTGTGAGTTTTAAAATGGGAACATGCCTCGCTTGGCTCATTTAATTTCACAGAGAAATTAATACTGACCGGCCCCACCCTTTAAAAAAAAAAATTATTGTTTTCCAAATTCAAAGCCTACTGAAGACAAAAAAAAACCCTCAAACACTTTATCCTTGAAAAACAAATCAAATAGAAAAAAAAAAGCCACAAAAAACAAAAACCAAAATGCTTGAGTGTCCCAGAATTCAATAATCCCACTGGGAAAGTGATGTACCAATCACTTGAATACCACTGAAAAATGGATATACTGAACATTTGATCACACAAAGAGCACTCAGGAAAAGTTTACTATAAGCAAAAAACCTCTGCAATGGAGAAATCATTAGGTAAAAAAAAATAAAAGAAGACCAAAACCCACCAAACCCCTCTTCCTGCCCAAATCACCACACCAAACAAATTAAAACCTAACATACCAGGAATAAAACATGAGACAAAAGTCAGGTTGAATTTCTTTAAGAAAAGACAAAAGATGCCATATGAAAACAGAAAAATCACGTGGGAAAAAAAGTCTGATTTAAGAGGAAGTACATGACATATGCTCCTACCTTCTTGGCGCATATCTGAGTGCAGTGAGTTTTATGTTAATAAATAATTTTTTTTTAAAAAAAAGCTGCATTACTAGATATTTGATTAAACTGGCCATTCTTGTTGACAATAAAAGAATATAAAACATAGTACTTGACATGCTGATACTGTAAACACTACAAGGCACAATCAATATTTAAGCTTTTGTACTAGACATTAACTGAAGAGAAGCATAACATGAAAAACAACTATCTAAACAGAATATGAAACCTACTCAAACTAGGAAACTGTTCAATATATACATGAGTACCTGAAACAGCCTTTAAGTTCAAGTTTACTTGAATTTTTATGAGAAAGCACTTTAGAATCAGTTACTCAGAAACACCTTCTTGAAAACCAACGCATTCACACATTCTCTTTTTTCACTCTGCAAGTTCAACAAGATGAACTTTTCTATAGGCATAAACTGAATGCTTGATGTACTAAAATACATTTGCAGCAATAAACTTCCCGCTGTTCACATTTCAGCAGTCTCACAGCTAATAACAACAGACATACCTAATTGCTCAAGTCTGATGTTTCAAAGAATACATTTTGGTTTTCCTCTTTGAAAAGGAGCTGAATCCCACCATGAAGAGTGTTGCTACTTGCCACCCACAAAAGCCACCCTAAATGTCCCTAGTACGTAGAAAATTACTCCCTGAGAGTTTCAAAACACAATGGACAACATTGTTCTGTTTATTATTGCAATAGAATAAGCTTTCTTACCAAATACTCTGGCTACAAATCCTAATGGAAACTGAGATGCGAACAGCGTAAGAAACCACGGTGCAGCATAAAGACTGGGACTGATTTCATTTTCTTCAAGGTGATTATACAGGTCTCTGTGATAATCATGAAGAAGCCTTGAGAGCTGATACATCTGTATCTACAGTGCATGAGGGGGTTGGGGGGAAGAGGAGGAGGAAGTAGAGAAAGAAAAGTTCAGCTTTACTCAGTTTTCCAAGCCATTCACGTTTCACTCAAGGGAAATTAACTCCAGTACAGATGGCACTGTAAAATAAGCATGATTTTTACCTAGGGCCTCAAGGGGTATCTACTCACATATAAACAACCTACCCCTAATGAATTCAAACCAACACAGCAGTCAATAACAAAGGATAGTTTGAACCTAATTATTAATGAAGTATCATTTCCAGACTCACAGGCTTAAGGTAAGAAGAGAATATAATGATCTAACTTTATCAACAAACCAGAACTTTCAGTTTTGCAGCAATGAAAGTAGAAGTACCTCTTCCAAGATGCCAAAACTCTCCGTATTCCAAAGTTGAAATACTTCTGGCTAAATTTACATATTTCAGCTTTCATCCTTTGAATCTTGGTTGTGGTTTTGCTGCATTTAAAACTCTTATGCTATAACCATCACTTAAGACAGCTTCTATACCCACAAAGTAAATTAGATAGGTGGGTCAATAGAGGTGTACCACATAGATATTTCCCAGTGCACCTCCCACATTCCAGTGTTTCAGAGGAATTTAAGATACTGATGCAAAAAAGTGCTGCTAGACAACTTGTAAAAGGCTGCAAAGGAAAGCGGTTAAGAGTTGTTGTTCATAGCTAAAAATATCACTCTTCGGCAAATTATTTCCTTTCAGTTTCAATAGTTTATATTCTACAGTAAGTCATTCACAGCACAGAGCAATGCTTCTCTCAGAAAGCACAAGATGAGAAGCAAACATACATTGATTAGCTGTCAGGTGCAATTTTGCTGTCAACACTGCATTATGCTTAAGGTGAACCCATTCCTCAATAAGAAAATGACTTATTAGATCCAGTTCTTTCCTACTTTTAGCAGTCATGATTCTTCCTTACTGAAAACTGACTGAACTTGAAACTATCAGTCAGATGTGTCAGCAAGCAGACAGGTAACTTCCCATTCAGGCCAATTAGACGAATTTCTGCACGTATTTTAGTCCTTGCTTAAATTGCCAAAGATACTATTAAGCACAGTTTGGACAATGTTGATACAAAACACATTTACATGTGAAATTAGAATAGTATCACAGAGGCAGTAAACTAATTGGATGAGTTGATGAGGATGAACTAAGGCTCCAGATTATATTTTTAATTGTTATCTGGAAGAAGTAGTAAATCAAATAAGTTTTTATTAACCTTAAAGAAACATCCAACATTTTTCTTCTACAGGACAGAAGTTAATTCTACATATAAGCTTACTTGTGTTTCAGTACTGTAAATGCAAAAGAATTTGCAAGTGCTCTACTCATGTTAAAAACTAAAATAAAGGGTCAGGCTTTAGTGAGATCCTCTAAGTCATCTTCAATAGTCTAGTTCGTCTTGAGCAGACAAAACTTGTACGTTTGTGTAAAACAGGGTAACTGCCTAGGAGCAAACTGTGGGGAAAGAGAGGTCATTTCACTTAAAGGGCAAAAAGCTCCACAAGCGATAAACCTTCTTGAACTTTTTTAAAAATGCGTTCTTCCTAAGAGCTTCTGACAATGAACGTTTCAGACTCATTTAAATCAAAAGCTGAAATCCTGGACATCCGAATGCTCTCAAACCATCCAATGTTATTGAAAGTACAACTGCAGTATAGCATACAAACACTAAGACAGCATATTCTAGGGGGAAAAAAAATCCCACTACCATGCATTTATCACACTTTGACCCCCACTGGTTCAAAACATTTTGGGACTGGGAAGAGGTAGAACGATGCTCTTTATGGCTGTTCACCCTTAATTCATCACAATGAAGTTGTTATAGCATATTTACATTCACAGTAAAACACTCCTCTATTATTTTTAGAATAAGTACATAAAATTTCTTCAATTACAATCTATTCTCTTGTTTTGGACACTTACCAAATAAGCACCTAAAGTACTTTTTGTGACCAGTCAAAAAAAAGTGGACTAAAACTCTTCTTAATTTTTTACTTAATTGTAAGTGTTTGCTATACAGGGAAGAGTGAAAAGAAATGAGATTTTGTATCTGCCTCGGTTTTCTCTTTCTCCACCCTGGATTACAAGCTTTAACTCAGCAGTGGTATATCCCTTTATAATATTAGGGGCTCATAGCATATAGTTATTTCAATCAGGGGACAGTTGCATCTGAAAGTGAAAGATTTCTCAAACTTTAAACCCTGAAGTTGATACAGATCTGAAAGACTTCGTGTCTCCTTCCTAAACTGCCTTGAATACCTATAACTAGCTGTTAGAAGACTAATATTGCAGAGCATCCATTGTTTCAGAAGCAAACTAAATGATTACAAATTAGCCTGTTTTCTCTCTGTGTTGAGGGTGGTGGGGTAGAGGCCGACAAGAGAAAAGAGGTGCAAATGATGAGGTAAGACAGGACAGTTTCAAGTACAAATGCCTGTGGAGTACACGGACTGGCCACTGGGTGTCACTGTTGATCTGACTTGGAGTTACTAGAGAAAAGAAAAATCTACATCTAAGTGCTTACGGACTGAAGAAAAACAAAATCAAATTTATTTTTAAACTCCATCTATACAGATGCAAGCAAATCGAGGTTTTGGCATAAGGAAGAGAAAGAAGTGAGGAAAAGAAAAGGAAGAGCAAAATAGCAGAGAAAGCAGAGTTTCCAAACAGGAGATGATGGGGACGTGTGACAGGAAAAGTCTGCAAGTTCTGAACTTCTCTGTTTGCAAATTCAGAGTTGGAGAGGAGTTCAACAATAACATTTGCATGCACCTCACAACCTCCAAAACAGCATAAGAAGCTTCTTAAGGCCCTAGAGAACATGAACAACCCAAAAGCTCAAAATTCGTTTAAAACTCTGGTTTGCTTTAGGAGAAGGACTGACTTACCTGTAGTGACATCATGTCTGGCCTGTACTGTTTACGGAAGCCAAGGTCATACATGAGGAATTTCAGCATCTCAAAGGCCTGTTCCTCACTCATATGTAGAAGCAGCACTCCAGCTACAAAGCTTATACCTTGACAATAACCCACTTCTTTGTCCAGCAAAGAATATGCTTTCAGGAGATTAAAAAGTGATAGCTGTCCTGCTCCCAGGTGGGCAGAAAAATAAGGATGTGTTGGAAACGTCCGTCCTGATGTAAAAAGAAAAAAACCTAGTTAATATTCAATTCTTTTCATTAAAAAAAAAAAAAACAAAACCACAAACCAGATTTGTCTGAAAACCAGCAATTCTCTCTTCCCATAGACCTCTTCTCTTTGTTTTCATATGCAGGTTGATTTTAGTTAGATCGATCTGTATTTTACCATTGATTTTAGACTGTATCCGCTGAGATTTCATATTCTCACCTGCAGAGAACTTCCAGAAGCAACTACTTGATTTCTCTTTTCAGACAAATGTAGAAGAGCATAGATACAAACAGCATAATCTAAGAAATCATCTGCTTAGAGGCCACTTAGTGGCATACACAGAATGTAGCCCGACAGCATATAAAGTGGTGATGATACAGCAGCATCTGCCTCCAGCAACAGCTTCCATTAAGACTGGTATGTTTCCACTCAAAGGCACACGAAACAAGCCAGAAAAATCTCCCAGCTGCAAAGAGACGTACCTAGATCTACGAGGATGGCATGCTGTTGAGCAGTCAGTTGTTTCAAAAGTTCTTTGTAAGAGACATCAGGAGGCTGCTGTTTGTTTGGCAGTCTGTGTCTGACTCGATGTTGCACAGCCAAAAACTGCCAAATTTCTCCCCGACGACTTTTTGGTACACCTGTAATCAGTCAGAAAAGCAAGAGGCCTAAGCAGGGGGATATTTCTAGTGCTGGAACACAAGAATTTGTTCTGTCATAATCTTGGCTGCACCATTGCGGAGGATCTCTGACAGTCAGCTTCAGAAGTCATCCGCTCTGCAGTGTATTCACTCCGTAGCCACAGTTCAGACCTACTAACTAAGCATTAACTACAAACTTCTGGTATTTACACTGACCAGTGCATTGGACAACTGAAGTAAAGCTAACACTTGTTTTGCCACCTCTGAGCTGTTAGCCTTCAGCAGGAAAAGATGCACGACTACACACAGAACGCTCACTGGCCTGTTTAGAAAGGCTGAAACTGAATTCAGAGGTGTAAAAACACAGGGAAGTCCACCTCCCCTTCCCAAAGGGCTGCTGATGTCAGTCTGTAGGCTTGGAGAAAGATGTACAGATTACAAAATCCTCAGTTCAAACCTAAAAGCATTAGTGCTGCATACAAAAGGAAGGATAAAGAACCGTTCATATTGAAAGACAGCATTTTGCTCAGGTCAGCCAAGCACCTATGAAAGCACAAACTAGATAAAAATATTACTTTGAAACTTTTGCGTATGTCCTCTGACTCTATAAACCAATCTTCGAAAGTCAAAATAAATTGTCAACTCTGCTAATACTTTCCAGGCAAATAATTATTTAAGAGGAATGCAAATTAGAAAAAGCACATCCATGATTCCCAACTCTAAACTGCAGTCCAGCAGCAGAAGACAGGGCAGCAAGGAAAGACATTTGTTGGCAGTCTTCTGCAGGCCACTAACAGGAACCACCTTATTTCTACCACGATTTTCATTGGTAGCAATTTAAAATTTGCTTCTGTACAACAGACAGCTTAAACTGAAATATTATTTGTCAGCATCTCTAACACAGACATGAGACTACGGAGGAGGGGGCAGCAGTGCAATCGGACTCTACATCTGCATAACACTAACAAGGCCTTCTGGCCTACGGCTAGGCCATGGGAAGATCTGCTTCAAGCCAAAACCCCCTGCCTTTCACTCAAGGGAACAAAATACTAAAAGACAATAGTCCAGGCTCCACAAGATGTGGTCCTTCTGGTCTCTGAAGCTCAGTTGCAACTCCTCTATGTTTTGGGCACAGTCCACATTAGACATTATGGTGCTGCCTGCTCAGTAAGTAAAATCAGAGCATCTGAAACTCAGTCAGTTGGATAGGAGCCACAGCCTAGAAACCAGAAGGTCACAGTGCCAGCTGGAGAAGCTCCCAAGCTCAATATTCGATGTAATAATACATGCACAAGGTGCTACTTTCAGGAGTATGACTATGCATGTTTTTGCATTGCTGACGTTGTAAAGCTGCGGACGCAGCAGAACCTATTTTCTGTTTGGCAGCAGGAGGTGGGTGCATTTGCAAAAAGACCATTTTTTCATGATTTTATGCTACTGGAAGTACAGTGTATTACTGGCAGATTTCCTTCGGTATCAAAAGGGAACAACAAAAAATAATAATCTTCAGACTGCATAGTTAAAAGCCGTCCTACATAAATACCTTCTTTCAAAGTGGAATGAATATCTTCCACATCACACCGGATTTTGGCTCTGCAGTTTAGTAATTTCTTATCCCAAACATTTATGGCATCTTTCTGACATGTACCAACTTCATCATAGTCCAGTTTTACTTTTCTTGATTGGAGCTCATCTCTGCTTGCTAGAGCACAGAACACAAAGGAAGAGCACATGAAAAATGAGAACATCAGAAAAATACGAGACATCAAATATGCAAAACCCATTCAAGTTCGATATATCTATCTGATAATCTGATTAGGGATAAATACACCTTCAGTTAATAGCTGAGATGGGGCCAATCTTTCGTCATAAGATGCTGCAGGTAACAATTTAACTTCTATTACTGGGCCGTGAACATTAGTAATTCATGAAATACATGAAAACATTTTTTAAGGCTTGGGGCAAGAAGAAAAATCCACTCAATACAGTCAGCTTCACCACATCTGCTGCTTCTTTCAACTGCAAAAACATCTTTGATCACTTTTGTCTTGTTTATATTGAACATTACAATAGTTTTAGTACGGAAAGTCCCAAACATATGAACATTTATATTAGAGATTTAGGCAAGCAAGCTAGGCAAGTCTTCTAAACTGAAGTCTGTCACATCGGTTCCATTTTCTACATGTCCCTTAAAAGAGCGATAACAGCTCTTGCCACTGCTACCTGGCACCATCAGGATGACTAGAAATAAATAGAATGAACCAACATGAACCATATCCAGAAAGGTACATCTATGCTGAAGGCACAGAACTCATGTTGCTGTATACTGAAAAGGTTTACTGCATAGCACTACCTAGCACAAAATATTTATTCAAGAGGACTCACTATTTCTGAAATAAAGCTGCAGAGTTACTCTGGAACTTCATGAAGGATCAGCTTTCATTTCCATTATTGAGAAATTAACTGTGGTTATTTTATTATATATGATACGCATGCAGAGTAACACCCCAATTCCTCATACTACTAGAGTAAAAAAACTGGAATCAAGACCTGAATATGTCCCAATTTACAGAGATAGGTTTAATTATCATTGGACTGAATTGTACATTTCACAACATGACCTCTAAAAGCTGCAATCGAGTTATCCCAAATTTGCCTTGATCTGTGTGCAGTACTTGCTCCTTGCAGGAGACTCCTTCCTCTTACAGACATACCCCCTTCCCCACCATCATCTCCAGGTAAAAGCAAACTCACATTATGATACAACCCGCAAAACACGACAATCAGTTCCTTTGCCTAATCAGAACACTTTGTATAGAGTTCTGTACAGGTGAATCCATAGATCACTGCCTAACCCGCTCCAAAAATCTAGGGGACAAATTATTCCCAGAAGCTGTATCTTACATCTCTGAGACTTTATCTATTAAAGACTACAGGGGGCCTTGTAGAAGCAACAACTATGCACAGTGCAGCACGCTTTCATAAAAATGGGAATGTGATCTCACCACAGGAATTTGCAGTCCGATTGGGGCAATTTTAAATGCTACCCTGTTGCTGTATGATTTCATTTGAGAATTCTCTCGAATCTCTAGTGTTTATGAGATTGGGCAGAGTAACGTATTTTCAGTGTGACAATGACCTCTAGAATTAAGTGCATGGATTATCATTCACTGAACAGTACTTCGACTCTGCTGCTAATCCTAGTGAAAGTCAGCAAGCTTCTTCTGTTGATCATACTTGCCCTACCAACTATGCCAACCTTGGTCCTTGGTTGCTTCCAACCATCCTTACTAACATCCTTCCTAATCATTGCTAAGTGTCCTGGTGCTTTTGGTAGTTCTTGTGTTTCAGGGTGATCTACTGGAAAAATCTTTTGGCTGCTCAGACCAAAAA
>VXAK01014042.1:102119-117636 GCA_013399435.1 Arenaria interpres | reverse complement strand
AAAAAAAAAAAAAGCAAGTTTGTGCAATTCACAGAACTTACCTTCTGTAAAACAAAGAGCTAATAGTATTCAAGTCTCCTCGACAGCAAAAGGAACAGGAAAAGAGGTTCTATTAATATTTTGCAAATAAAAAAAAAAAATCAACAAAACATTAACAGAAAACCAGTAAAAACAGTTCCTCAGCAATTCCAGTCTTAAACCAGTCATATAGAGCTGAGTAAATTCAGAGCTAGAAACCTGGCTTCAAGTAGAGAAATGGCTACATTTCTGTTATTGCGCTTCCCATTCCTGAGATCTATATTTAATTGTAGGCTGGAATGCCAACCACTGCCCAACCAGTGCTTGTTTGGAACGTATCAGTCCTGCATACATCCCGTCCATAAAATGGCCCATGTTACAGTAGCCCACAGGAAGGAAGCCTAGAGATGGGCATTAAGACAGTTTACTTTTCACCCTTTGAAAATAAGATGATGAATTCTAGCTAGCCAGAGCACCAATTTCACTAGCAACACTTCTGAACCTGCATAGAAGAATGGAGACGTGCTCCTTGGAGCACAAAGCAAGATGTGGTCTGGAAGATGGGTACCAGTTTGGAGTCTCCACTGCTGACGCTTCTGTTTTCACCCTAAATGGTCAGGCAGGCAGAACTTATTTTCTACATATCAGTTACAGACTAGAAATAACCTACAACTGAGTCTTAAGGAACTGGACCGATTTAACAGTTTTCAGTACGTCCAGCCACACTGGGAGGGTACATAAAAAAGTTTGTCCCTCATCAGCTCATACTACCAGAGGGAGTAGGGGACAGAGTGTATCCTCAGCAAGTTTGCTGATGATACCAAACTGGGAGGGGTGGCTGACACCCTGGAGGGCCATGCTGCCATCCAGCGAGACCTGGACAGGCTGGAGAGCTGGGCAAGGAAGAACCTCATGAAGTTCAACAGGGAAAAGTGTAGGGTCCTACACCTGGGGAAGAAGAATGTTAGGCACCAATACAGGTTAGGCATGGATCTGCTGGAGACAAGTACTGCAGAGAAAGATCTGGGCGTCCTGGTAGACAGCAAAATGACAATGAGCAAGCAGAGTGCTCTTGTGGCCAGGAGGGCCAACGGAATCCTGGGCTGCATAGGGAAGAGTGTGGCTAGTAGGTCGAGGGAAGTGATTCTCCCCCTCTACTCTGCACTGGCCACAACTGGAATACTGCATCCAGTTCCGGGCTCCCCAGTTCAAGCGGAACAGGGAACTACTGGAAAGAGTCCAGCGAAGGGCAACGAAGATGATTCAAGGATTGGAGCATCTCCCTTATGAAGAAAGACTGAGAGAACTGGGGCTGTTTAGTCTGGAGAAGAGAAGGCTGAGGGGAGACCTTATCAATGCTTACAAGTATCTAAAGGGTGGTTTGAAGGAGGAGGGAGCCAGACTCTTTTCAGTGGTTGCCAGTGAGAGGACGAGGGGTAACGGGCATAAGTTGGAACATAAGATGTTCCACTCAAACATGAGGAAAAACTTCTTCACAGTGAGGGTGACAGAGCCCTGGAACAGGCTGCCCAGGGAGGTCGTGGAGTCCCCTTCTTTGGAGATTTTCAAGACCCGCCTGGATGCAGTCCTGAGTAACATGCTCTAGCTCTGGGCAATCCTGCTTCGGCAGGGGAGTTGGACTAGATGATCTCTATGGTCCCTTCCAACTCCAACAAAATTCAGTGAAATTAGTTGCTACAGCAGGCGTCCAGCCTCCTCACCCCACAACAGTATATTGACCCCTTGCTAAAAAAAAAAAACCACAAACCAAAAAAACCACACAACAAAAGCAACCAAACACCCAAACCAAACTAAAAAACAACCAAATGCAGATTTTGGATGAAGTGAAAACAGACTTCTCTGTAGATGCTCCCTATGAATCTAGGAGTTTCCAGAGAAGTGTTTGTCAACAGGGAGACAGACTGTAGAGAGAGTGCACAGACAAATATGCTACATGTATAGGAAAAACATCCAAGGATGTGCTCTTATAGGGACATGGAAAGGCTGCTGTTTTTCTTTCCTTCCAAGTAAGGACCACTAAAGAAGGAAAAAGAGTTAACTGACCTCAACAAGATCATTATATTTTGAAGAATCAAACTGCGATATATATGAGGTTATACACTGTGCAGGAGAAGATGAAGACAGCAATTGCAGAGTGTACATCTGAAATTTTCAAATTGCACTGAAAGCTATTAGTCTATTATACTGAAGAATTTCTATATGCTATGATAGACATTGCATCCTATCTTTTATTTGTGCGAGTCTTGACCAGTCACAAAAACACACCCCCAAAACCTTAGCCAGAAGCTCAAGCAGCTGACAAGTCAGCATGGACAAATTCAGATCCCTTGGTAATAGCGCTCAATTTTCAGTGTACAGTGCTCATCTTCCAAAAAATGAACTTTTTGACATACCTCAAGAGCCAGTTGCTCAAAAATTGTATTGGGATTCAAATATTTACAAATTACCAGTGATGTGGTTAATGAAGGACAGAAAGCCCAGAGAGAAATGCCATGCACTGCAAAGTACTGAAACGAGATATAGAGGGTAAGGTTTATCATACCTAAGCGTTCACACAGCATCCATTCTCCTGACTCCACATTAGAATTCCTAGACTTAGTCACCTAGAACACAGGCTGTAGCAACCTTTGTCTCACACGCACCAAAAAAGGAAAAGTTACCATTTTCTTCTTTAACTAAGGTGACTCATCAAGAGTTGGCAGGTGGACAGAGAACGTGGTAGACCGCGAGATAGAACTGGGCAAACATATTTCTTTCTAGCCCTGTTAACCAAGAAGTTACAGAACCACATCTCTATTTGAGGTGCCCAACACCAGTACAGTTTTCAGCTTTAGGCAGCAAAATTTGTAATAGGTTTTAGGGATATTTTCTAAATAGCTAACCTTCCAGCTTCTGGTTTTCTTTTTCCATTCGAAGTAACAGAATTTGTTGATGGATGGCTTTTCTCCACAGACTTTGTAGTTCTTCTGAGTTTCTCCTCTCTCCAGTTTTATCTGGACCATCCTCATTTTGCAATACGAGAAGAAGAGGGTCTTCCTCCAAGGGTGGAGCAAGAGGGGATAATGGTAACAATTCACTTCCGTCATGACCGTCTGCAAAGAATCAGAAAGCTATTACAGGAAACTCAGAACACTTGACATATCACAAAAAAGTTTAAGTCACAGCAGAACAAAAATAGTTGTCTTCCACATTCAGCAGTGAGGCACTGATTCCAAAGACAGAGAAAATGCAGTTCAACAGTAGAGAACTATTTTTAAAGAAAGTGTTTTATTTAAACTAAACATCGTTAAATTAAGTAAAGTTAAATAAATGGTTAGCCAGTATTTCTACCCTTCCCCCTGCTAGCACCTTCTATAAGCATTTATCCATAAAGTCTCCTTTACAGCTAAGCTTGTTTACTGCTGTGATTTACCACAGGCTCTATACTAAAAGCAACTTTTTCCATCTCTAAGCTGCACTATGGGCAGTGCTGTAGCACTTTATTGTCACCAATTATAGTTTGTCATTTACCTATGGGTGGGAATTCCACCAATGTGAGTTTATCAACATAACAGCATTTCAGAATTTTCTACCTTAAATGAGCTAAAGCTGTAAGAATTATTAACACGCTTAACAGGTGCTATGAGCAGTACAAGGACAAGGCAGAAAATGTACCATTTTCTGCAAACCCTATTACATAAAATACAAAAATTATTAGGTAAGCAGGCTAGGGTAAAGATTTGCTAACTGTTAAAGAGGGTATCTTTGTCAGCAAGAGGTAGTTCTTCATTTCCTTGCTACCGCTGCAGTTGCAGCAGATTGCTATTAATTTGATTTTGATGACAGAGTCCTCTGTTCAAATGAGTACAACTGATCTCTATAGCAAGGTTCTAGCAAAACCATTGTATCAAGCTGACTCCCCTCTCCATTTCATATTTTCACGTTGCAGTTCACCACAATAATAACTATTCAGTAACAAGTGCTTGTTTATTTTCTTTAAAAGCACACACAGACCTGGATGCTGCATCTTGGAAGGAGATTTATTCATAGGTGAAGCTACCTGCAGGAATATTCTCCGCCGCCAGGAGATGCGGCGAGGTGTGAGTGTTTCCCCCACAGCATTTAGAGATTCGCTGCTGCAGACGGTTGGTGTTCTTTTCTTTCCCTCCCCATCACTGAAGGAAAGAAAAAGCAGATGGGGTGATCAAAGTCAGCCATCTTTGGATGAAAAAATAAAAAATAGTCTTTGTTAAGTCTGTCTAAGGTACAACCAAACCTGCAGGAGAATTTGCTGGGAAGCTTCAGAAGGCAAAGCGTGCTGTGTGTGAGCTTCACCTTGAATACAGAAGTGCCCAATTGTTTTCTTCTAACACAGTACTGTGGTTTGCACTGCATCCCACCAGGAAGAATTCATAGCACTCACACATTGCTCAGCTGGAAGCCAAGAATAAAAGCTAAACTCTCCAAAAAGCTAAGAGGAAAACACAGTAATATTTAGCCTGTAAAACAGACAGCAATGGGTTTTGTTTTGCCAGACGTTAATCTTGCGTGGCAATCTGATGTAATACCCTTAGAAGCACAGATGTTGCTTTAGCAGAGCACTACGCTCTCTTTAGTGCCATTTTAAATGGCGTGATGACCTCACAGGTGAATAGTTCATTGGAGGTGGTGTTCTGGCCTTCTCATGCAACCTCCTTCTAATGGTTCAAGAAGTGGACACTTCACTTGTACAAATGAGGCCAAATGTCCTCAAGTTTCATCAGCATCTCCAGCTGAAGGAACAGAGCCTTTGCAAACACAGGGCAGGCTCAGTTCCTACCACAAGGACCTTACAGGAGCTGATCTCCTCCCCAGTTACCACATGGAAATATATTTACATAGCAACTTTAATAGCAACTTATACTGCTGAAAGAGGATACAAGGTAGCTTTGCTGGGAGGTCATTTTAAGAGGACACCAAGCACACCTCCCTACTATTGCCAGTGAAAAGGATATTTAGCATTCAGCAGCACTTGAGCCATCTTCAGAAAAATTTAAGCATTTTGCATTTGTGGTGGCAAAGTAGGTGCAAAGATCTCGTAGAGCAATAGGTACATTGATTATCTGCCACAAATCCTTCCATGCAACATCAACAGTGTGGCACACAACTACAGGCTTCTTGGGAAGGCAGCATCAAATGCAGGGAGCTGAGTCTGCAGCTTCATCTTCATCACAGGGAAACCTGCTGTATCAACACAGCAGCAGCTACACTCAAACCTTCATCCTGTGAAGAATTTCTATGCTACAGTGCAATGCCTCTAAAAACAGTTAGATGAAAGTAAAGCCCAGCACATTAAGCATGTTCACTATGCTTCTAGTGGTAAGTTAGTGATTTAGTTCCTACAGTGCCTCAGTTCCGTATGCACCATACCATCAGCAGGCGGTCTCAGCAGAGCCCCATGCTGCACTAACCGAAACAGCAACGGAAAACCCTGTGACAATCTTCTTGAACTAACTCTTACAGTCCTTGGTGACGGGGTAACTACTGCTTGTGCTAGCTAAACGGACGACAAAAACTAATTTTGAATCTAGAGGTGCCGTTTTCCAAAGGTATTTCAGCCCAGCAACTCTTGGAAATAAGCTATTGAGTTTGGATACACTAATCATTATAAGTCATGTTTCTATAAATAACTGTAATGAAACTACTTCTCGCTATTGCAAGTCTCACATATCACATGTTAGAACACAAAAACTGAGTCATTCCAGGGTTTACTAAATAGAAACTACATAACACGGGAATGAAAACATCCTTTCTACTGCTACGTACAAAAATTTACACTCAGCTACTGTGCCTCTAAACATGCAGACAGTCCTAGGAATAGTGTTCAGTTTGCAGTAGTAAAATTTACAGGAAAGTCAGAATAAGAGAGTGCCACTCTTAGGCACTCATATTTTAGGGCATGGAACAAAGCTGTTTACGTCATTTGAGTTGCAGAATTTACAGTGGGATGGATTAGTCACATGTGCTACCTCGTGAAGTGTGTACATCGTACAGTTGTGAGGACCCTGCATTTCTGTTGTTAGAACCTCCCTTCCAAAATTCCCCTGGCATTTTAAGCAACTAACATTAATCACTTCCTATTTCAAAGAGCTGTCTGACAAGTGATGCGAGGAAAACTTTTGGAAGTCTTCTGTATGCACCTTGCCATATTCAATGGAAGGCAAGGGCACCTGTGAAAAAGTCCAAGATTTAAGAAAGGGAGCAAAGAAAGTTTCCTGATTTCAAGACAGACAGACAAGTCCTAGCTTCACATCAGATCTGAAGGTGTGAAACAATACACTACAGAGTAAAAACAGGAAGAAGTCAGAGTAAAGTGGTAATGTCTCCTATCCTGCGATGAAATGGTTCAGAAGACTGGTACAAAAAAATCAGATGAGTTAATTCAATTACATATTTCCCACCTTGAAACAAGAGTTGCATCATGCTTATTCCCTAAACTGCACCATCTTTCACACCTAAACTTAACTGGCTGGCTTTACTCTTAGGTCATATTTGCAAGATTACTTCAGGTTTTAAGGTAGAGGTGGATTTTAACAGCCAGGCAGATAGGTGCTTCGCTGAAACAGACCAACACCACCTCATATAGTTTCTCAAGACAGAGTGGGAGTAGAGAAAAAAAGGTACATCTGATGATAAGCTATCAGCTCCCAGCAAAAAAGGTTTATTAACGTGAGCAGAGAGGTTAAGAGCAAAAGCAACTCCAAAACAACAACAACAACAACAACTTCTAAAATGGAGTTCAGTCATTGCTACTGAAAAAACAGCGCAGAGTTTTCACCACCTCCCAACCATGGGAAACAGAGACCTTCACAACTTTCCTGTAAAGGCACTGATACTGAACCTCAAATATTCATGGGAAAAATTCTTAAGAAAAGAACCTTGTTCTAACAATGCACAGGCTTAAACATCTACGTGGGAAACATGTTGCAAGGTCAACTAGCAGAAATACTCCAGTCATTAATTCCAGCTTTTAATTATGTTTTCCACTCAAGAAATTTGTAACTTCTTTATAAACTATGGATTATAGAGCCTAAACACTGGGACAAGGCAGAGGATAAATATTTCTTGGGTTACACAGTGACAGAGCCACCAAGAAGAAACAAAAACCACACAACTACTTTCTACAAGTTCCTATCCCGCTGCAACCTCCCAACAACTGAGCAAGACGAAATGCACCAGAGTCAATGTGCTGCAAATTAAGAGATGGCGGCATATAAAATCTTAACGAAGTACAGAAGAGATATTTAAGAACTGAACTGCAAACTAGGATGTGATTGCAAGAATTGATTTTTTTTTTGAACTTTATTTTTATTTGTTTAAGAAAATGACAACTAGATTATGCTACAGCTTCTACATCAGAATATTTCAGCTTGGTAAAAAAGACGTACAAAAGAGCAAAGCCATACAGTTCAATAGAGAAATTCCACAAAACGTAGTATTTCCAATTTATTTTACTTACTGTTCCTGTTTTAATCACTTAACGTACCTCCCATGCAGCTCTTGAAAATGTAATATGGAATACACAATGTAATACAATGTAATACTCTATATTTAAGACAAATACATCACAGTTCAGTTTGATCTCCATAAGGCTACTTAGATTGTGCTCGTGACCCAACAGAGAAACCAAAACGCATTCATCAGCTTGATGCAATAAAAAATGAAAAGCTATAAATTCAAAATATAGTGCCTCAAATATTTCAGTCTGTACTTTCATCCCTAAGCTGTTACAAGCGATAACCCAAGTACTCAAGAGTACAGAGTACTAACTACCTAAACTTTTTATCTCAGGTAACTGCAATTCAGTTTCACCAGAGCATCATCCCATTCACTATTCTATCAAATAATGCATAGTATGAAGATAAGCCAATCAGTTTAGGGGGGAAAAAAGAGGCCAAAAAAAAAAAAAAAAAAAAAGGCAGCGAGCCAAAAAACTTGTTCAGATTATAAACATGCTCATTGCTTGGTTTCAGTTACCCAAATCTCTTCCCAAAACTGTTCTTTAAAATGCTGCCAAAGCCTGATACTCAAAAAACCACAAAGCTACCCCATTTCTTGTGAACTCTTTATACAGTACTTACCTGAATTATTTTGCTCTTGAGTCCATGCAAACCAACTGACTCGAGAATAAATACTGTTGCTGCTCATGCCAAGATTTGCATTTTTCCCCAGTTCGCTTTCTTTTCAACTTCTCTTGATTGCCCTGAGCAGCAATTGAATCAACTTGACCTACTTTGCAATTTGGAGGCTGAGATGGTACAAAATCCTCCAGATCAAGCACAGAAAGACATACAATATTTCAACTCCCGGGACTCACAGAAGCCTATATGTAAGTCTAATACACAAAATACCTTCCCCTCTGGGACGAAGTAAAAACAGTTCCAAGCAGTTAACACCTCTCTGTTGGTTCTCACTGTTGTCATATATTTTTATTCTGAATAATTACTTTTTGCTATTTTGTTTAAAGAACATTCTCAAGTATTTTACTTCCTTCATGAGAAATGAAGCTGCTTTAAAAAAGTAATCTGTTCACATTCAAGTGGCGATAAATCAGCTTAAATTATCCTTGCATAACAATGCAATGAACAGAGCCAGTGTGGGTACCTATGCTGAAGCTTGTACCATTTTAAAAAGTGCTGCTTTTATTTTTATAGTAAAAAAACCAAACAGATTCCTCCAATAGCCTAGCTTTCATGAGTAGCTGTTGAATAAAAGCCAGAAATCCCAGAAGTTACAGAAACGAAAGTTTAAAAACAGACTATGCCTTCAAATTCCTGTTTCTTTACCTCTATGTTAGCAGCATTTTTTTTAATCCTTATGTGTGCTTGTGTTCAATATTAAATACTGCACAACACACTTGTCAGAAGTCAAGATTATTTCCACTCTAGAATTCTCTCTAGACTAATGAATTGACAATCCAGAAAAACATTCTGAAGACACCTATTAACTGTGTTGATGCCCAACTTTACTATGCTGTTCATTCCTTAAAGCAGAAAACACACCGATGTTCTCCCTCTTGCACATAACGCATCACAGTAGTGATCGTTAGGCTTAAACCCAAAAAACCTCAGTCCCCCTGGCAAACATTAGGAAAAAAGATATGTCTTTCACCATAATGAACTTAACTGAAGAATTTCTATTATTTTTTTTTTCTCCTGGCTTAGCTACCACCAACACAGCCAAGAGTCAACTGAGGCTTCCTTTTCAATGAAGGTCAAGACACTTTTAGGACATGATTCACGCTTTCTAAATGACAATGTTCCCTGTGACAGGCACAACTGGGTGTATTAGTGTTCAGGAAGGAAGATAAATAAATAGGCAAGATCAGTTCTGTAAATGTCAGAATATTAGGATGAGAGCAACTGTGCTGCAGAAACACCAACTTCTCTCCATTGATTAGACGAGATGAAGATGCCTACAATCAGGTGGGAGCCTCTGTACACTGTATCTCCAACACCCTAATATCAGTTTCTGAGTTTGTGACCATATGCCAAATGTGATGCAAACATGGATCAGAAACATCTTCTATACGGCCAATACATAAACACATATATATAATAAGCAGAGCTGCTTTTTAACACCCAGCTCCCCAGCTGACCCTGGCTTGGTGTTATTCGCATAGGCCCATCTGACTGCTACAAATCAAGTATCTTTCTAAAATGAATTCTGACTGAAACTGGCTTTGCTTCTGCACATCAAAGTTCACCAGAACACCAAGAAAAGCTGCCGGTTGCATCACATGTTATCTCAAAGCTACACGATACGGGAAGTCAGACTATAAAGTATTCTTCTCTAGTGCAACGTGGCTAGATTTCACTGCATGAATGTGTAGTAACCATGATAATTCTTAAGAGAGGAAAATGCATTGAATTTTTAATTTGGGTTCCTAACAGTTAAACAGCCTACAGTCTTCAGATTGTAAAGGACTGTGCTCAATTCCAACCTAGCATACACTCACATGAGATTGTTAAGAACACCTCACATTGAGCCTACTGGGATAGAAGATGGTCCTCTGTGAAAAATAGCCAAAGGGAAAAAAAACCACACACCACAAATCAACAAATCAACCCACAAGAAAACCTGGTCTACTGGAAGGTGTTCCTGCCCATGGCAGGGTCAGTGGAACTAGATGATCTTTATGGTCCTTTCCAACTCTAACTGTTCTGTGATTCTATGAAAAACCACACGGTAAAAAATTTGAACTTCCTCTCATTCATGAACCTGATGGCACAACACACATTCGCAAGCTAAATCAGGGAAAGTTTAAAGAGCTTCCACCACCATCAGTTGGACAATATTTTTCATTCTCCATTAGCCAGTTCAAGGACAGTTTGATTACCTTATTCACTCTTTTCATATCAGCATTATTCATTCGGCACTTCTTTCTGACTATATTTGTTGTATTCACTTCATGAACCCAACTAGATACCAACACCTCACCCTTGCTACTGCGATTTCCTTACAATGACAATTCAGGCCTAGTTGCTCCCAGCGAGATCTAGCTAATAAGATCGCATTTTCACAAGAATTGTTGAACAAATTCAAGATTAAATGGTATCAGAAGCCTGTACACAATAAAATCTAATTACAAAGGGGGTAATCTTCTGGGAATTACTACTAATTTGATGATCTCCCCACCTTACAGTTCAAAACTCCGTTATAAGGAAATGCAGTCTCTTGACTACCGTTCATAATCTATTCCAGAAAGAGTAATATGTCAGAAATTTCAGATTGGAACTAGCTGGGATTAAAGTACAGTGTTAATACAATACTCAATATCTGCATTCCCCAAATCCAGAAAGTAGGTTTAACGGGATCCAGCTGCCTGTACAAACTGACCTGGGCGTTGGTTCAGCTTGGACCAAGTCCGCTAACTGAAGGGAACACAGAAACAAAGTTGGACTGGAACCCAAATAAGAGGTTGTCTGTAAGAAACAGGTTATTTTTTTGCCATTTCTCTGCGCACCCTGGTGAGCATTCATCAGTTTTTTTAATAATTCACCTGCTACTAAGTCTAGAGTTACTGCAGTGTAGTAGGGAATGGAAAATCTAGGCACCTAATTCACTTACGTAGTACCTATTACTGAACACGAAGCTTAGAACAGGTGATATTAAAAGTCTACTTCTACTTTTAGAGGTTCCTTTCAACCCAAACTATTCAGTGATTCTAAATTGTACTCCACAAGGTGAAAAAACTTCTAAAAGGCTCCACTAAAACTTTCTACAACCATCTCACGTAACTGAAATCCCCATGTGTAAAAGTCCTAACACACCCAGAATCTCACCAACACTTATTTTAGGTAGGAATGCAATCTACTGTTATTTTTCCAGGGAGAAACAGTCACAAAAGCACCTTCTACAACTCCACAGGTTTCTGTTGAGAATGATTAGGGGAAAGCCACAGTCGGAGATGAAGAGTACCAGAAACATAAGCATAGTTCAATGAAAAAGGAAAGACGGAGAAAGGAGTTGTCATTGATGGAAGAGAAATAAAAAGCCAGAAACTGGCAAAAAGCATCATGAAGTTCAAAACTATGGCTTCACCTTATTCACTACAGGCCTACTTCAGAAAAATAACTCATATGCTGTTTTCTCAAGCATCCTCTTACAATAAAAAGACTTCCATTCAGATACTCAGTCTTTCACACTGATGTCAGAAAGCTCTTCTTGTACCTTTGCTTCCTCCCCACTCCTCTGCAATTGGAAGTTATTTGCCGACTCTGTCTAAACATCACCCAACTAACTTGGCATTTCCCCTTCCTCATGCACAGGCATCCCACGTTAGTACTGTCCACTCTTCACATTGCTCTTTTCTTATTTTCACATGCCAATGATCACAGCAACACATGCTGGTTTGCATTCAGCAGAGAAAGCATTAAAGTGGTGTGACACTGCTAAAAACCATTGCATTTCAAGTGACAAACCAATGCAGCAGATTTGCAACGCCGCCACAGAAATGGGTCAGCAGACAAGCCTTTATTTTTAACAGGCTTTTTGGGACAAAAAGCCTATTTGCCCATTTGCATCCAGTACTTAGGAAGTCTGTTAGAAATGCAGGAGCACAAGGCAGAGTGAGAGACCCCCATGTGGTGCACTGCACTGGGAATCCTGTTGCTAAGCTGTTGGCACTGAAGAACTAGGCAGGAGACAACGCTCTCACCTCTTGGAGAGGTCACTTTCTGCGTGCTGGAGCAACCTTCCTGAGCCCTGGTAAAAGCTTTTCAGGAAAGAAGGGGCAGAGACAGAGGAGGGGAGACCAGGTGTCGCAGATTCACTCTCATTGAGAGTGCGCCGAACCTCTATAATAGGGCTGTGCAGGCAACAAGAGAACATTAGCAGATGGGTCACAAAAACAAAACACACAGACTAAAGATACTGATCAAGTACCTCATCTTGGCTTACAATTATTTGGTTTCCCAGAAGACAGAATGTACCAAGTGCACTATTGGGGCAGTTTCCCTGATGATATTGATCAGCTGTTACAGCTGATTTCTTTTAAGAAACATGTCATTGCAGAACAGGCAGATCACCTTATTTCTTTAGCCTTATTTATTCTCAAAGCAAATTCAGAAAAAGAATCTCTGAAACATTCAGAAAATATTCTTAGAAACCTGGCTCCAACAACATGAACTGCCTTGTTTCTTCCCTTCAGTTTTCTGTTACTCTTGTAAGTAAGATGTATTGCTAGAACATATTAGAAAGTAGAGATTATTTAAATAAAGTATTTTTGGATAAATTTTTGTGAAGTGTTAAAATCAAGAGAGACAATCCCGCTACACAGGTAAACATTACTTAATAATAGTAACAAGAGTCAGGGGGACATAAAAATTAATTCCATTTCTTTTACTTAACATTTTTCATTAATTTTTAGGAAAGGAGAGAAGGAAAAATCCCAGCCTAGAACCAAGTTGTTACAAACTGTTTTGACTGAAAAATCTGCTGATGATGCCATTTAATCAGTGACTTCTTAAAAGTTATCACAAAGAAGTGAAGTCAGCAAGTCCTTCAGTTTGAACTGTCAGGGTTTCCTGTTTGTATATAACATGTTCAGTGGGGAAAAAAAAAAATAACCAAAGTTTATCTCAGTAAAAAACACATTATTTATCTCTTCAGAAACACAATGTAGCAAAGCTATTTCAAGGCTAATTTCTTACCCTTCACCCCCATCCGTCCTCTTAACAGAATAAACTTTTTTGGCTTTCTCTACAAGCTGGTGCGGCATTCACACTGATCTAGACATCAAATGGGTGAGAAACTATTATTTAAAGCCATTTTCAGAAAAAGGTCACAAAAAGCATAATTGCAGCCAAGCATTGAAACAGACAAGTAGTTAGGAGAAAGTGCTCCTCCGACAGAAAAAATTCAGCTCATCTAGGCCTGAATCTTGAAAAGGTTTTGGAGTTTGCACCATCAGTTACTGCAAATTTTGAGGATGGGGGCAGAGAAAGTGCAACCAAAGAGGCCCACGATGAACTGTGGGGACCCCTTCTGACTGAGTGAGGAACTCCTGAAGGAACAGTGTTCCACACGTTAATAGCTGGAGAGTCTCCAAAAAGGAAGGGGAAAGAAGTTACAGAGGGAAGCTCTGGAGAAAGGCAAACAGAGAAAACGCATACCTCACAGTTCAGTGGAGGTGTTTAATCCCTAAGTCCTTTTGTGATATTCCTCACCAGTTTTAATTATGGATATACACTCTGGGACCTTAGCTAACATGGTGACTGACACTTGAAGCTGTTAGTGCCTTTTTCATCCTGGCATAAAACGGTCAGGCTATTATCTCTGCAGTTTGAAGCGGTGAGGACCTCTTCTCCGAAGGGCCTGAATACGAACACTGCCAAAAAGGCTCAGCTCAGAGGTGACAAAAAAAAATAAACAAACAGATCGGCACCGGCATCCAGTCTGATGACCAATTCACTAGATTGATGCTTCCCCTGAATCACTAATTCAGGGAATACTGAGTTATTGCAAAGCACCAAACTACCGAGAAGTGGAGAAGACAGGCTGAAAATAAATAAGTAAAACTCAGCGCAGCGCAGAAACAGCTTCCATAAGGAGGAACGCGGGTAAGGCTCGCGTCCCGAAATCACAGCAGACAGCAGGCGCGTGGCCCTGACTCACCTTGCCGTCTCGACGCAGCTCTGCCGCAGCAGCGGGGACCGGACGCTCTGGGACCTGCCGTTCTGGAAGGTTATCCTCCGCCTGGCGCTGGAAGGGGGGTGGCTGAAGGTGTGCGCGCGTCTCCTGAACTGAGGGGAGTCCGAATCTTCCTCGGGAAACGGCTGCCAGGCCGAGGAGACGGGGGACGCCGGAGGAGTAGCTGGCGGGGAATCGCCCGGCGAAGCGTCCTGAAAGGAAGTGCTGGCGGAGTGAGGCCTGCCGTTCTGCGCCCTACGAGAGCTCTCGCCTAACCCCACGGGTCATGCACCGCATCGGGGCACCAAAGCCTCTCCCCCTTCTTGGTCATGGCCTATTGTATGCTAATTATCGCCCAAACCAGACATCCTTTGGTAACTTACTCCCAACCAGCGGCGCCCTTCTTTAAAAAAAAGAAAAAGAAAGCGGAGGGAGGAATAAAAATATATATATATACAATGCAAACAACATGCTAATTACTCTCGGCATCCTCTCACAGGGATCGGCATTCCAGCTACCGAACTTCTGGCTCTTTCAGGAAAAAACAGGAATTGAAAAGACTAGGGAAACTGCTTTTAGCTAGTTTCCTCGACATATCGCGAGCATACTTCCTGTACCGTCATAGCGATATCCTGGAAGAGAGACTGCTATTACACAGCCAGTTTATGAGTAACCGTAGCAGGAAAACCATAACAGAATCTTCACCTCCTGGGAAAACCAGCCACCAATCCTCACGTGAGGTAAAACATTAAAAACAGGAAATCAAAAGAAAGTGAACAGAGTTCCGCTCGCTCGTCCCCGTACAGCATCCCCAACAGCTGGTTTTAGGGCAAAAACTCTTACTTCCCTAAAGCAACGATTAATTACAGAAAGGATTCTTCACCTTCAGAGCACTTCCTTTTGTTGAGATATGACCTTTTTTAATTACTTCAAGCAAAACAAGCAGAAGCTGACCAGAAATTCCCTGCTTTTTGTAAAAGCAAGGGAAATGTAAAAAAAAAAAAAAAAAAAAAAAGACTGGCAACAGATTAAAGCTGAAGCCTCAAATCAACACACATGCCAGCTTTCTTATACCCTCCAACTCCCAGTGGAAATTTGAGTTTTATAAATTGATGTGCTTTGTGCTACTTCCTTAAAATTAAAGCAGAGTGCCATATTTACGCTTCATTCACACCTGTGCACAAAACATGCCAATTTTAACTAAGCTCCTTAACGTACTTTGTCAGAAGCGAGGCTGTTGCAGCGCTCAAAGCTGTCCACGCTTCCCAGGCGGCCTCGCATTCTGTTGGCTCCCTACAAGAAAAAAAAAAAGAAAAAAAAAAAAAAA
>VXAK01014042.1:78649-102086 GCA_013399435.1 Arenaria interpres | reverse complement strand
GATTTAATCTGGTCTTTTTCCTCTTTTCCTGAAGGTTAAGCAAAGATGGCAACAGCTGTGCAGGTGAACACAGGACAGTTCAGGCACGTGACACATTTGACATAAGACCATAGGTTTTACAGGCGGCGACATCGCTAGCTGGCAAAACTGTATCTTCTCCCCCCTTGCTCCCACGAGTTTTAAACCTGCAGCTCCGCTGCATGAAGCAAATGAGTATTTCTTGATCCTTCTGAGGCAAAATAGCTGACTTGGCTTAAACACTCAAGTTCTAAAAGCTCCAGACTTCAGTACCGTGCATGCACTGCAGCTAATGGATGCATTTGACATACTATGATCTAAACAGAAAATTTACTCCATTTCTAAACACTTCAGACTAATTACTTCCACCATGGTAAAAGTAACGAAAGCACTAAAACTGGGGAAAAAAACACACTCTGGCTGAAAATCCAGCCAAATAGCACCAGATACAAATAAGTCTTTTCAATTATAATGTAGATAACCCTGAGGTAAATTTGCTAGAAATGAGTTAGCAGATCCTTGACAAAATTGTTATCTTATCTTGTTTTGCAGGAAGAGGTGAAAGAGCTTCAATCCTATTGACTACCCTCCACTCCTAACTAACTCCCAAGAAACATAGGTGATGTCTGTTGTTGGACACTCCCAATTGCAGGAGTAAGTTGCTTTCAATATTTTATCAGGAGAAAAGTAGTCTAGGTTTTAGGAAGACTCAAGGTAGAGCTGCTGTCAGTATGCTTGCAACTACAGGGGAATTTATCTCATTATCATCATTATTTATTTAGCCTACTTTTTCCTGGTAAGGTTTATTTTCAAGACCTAGAGTGCCCTTTAAGTACATTATCCCATTTAAGCTCATTACCAATGAATACTCTGCCTGAAGCATCTCTTCACTGACCCTCCCAATAAAACAAGAGGAAAGGATAACTTGGAAGTTTCTCACTAGCTTTAAAAACACACTTTTGGCACTATAAGGGCTTTTTGGTTCAGAAGAAACAATAACAGAAGAGGTTAGCGCAGCAAGGGCTGGAAGAAATCTGTTCATAAGGTCAAACAGAGGTTATATTTATTTTGCTGAGGTACCTCATTAGGAAGCTACAGCCTGTTTTCAGTTCAAACCCCACAAAAATAAGATCAGTCCAGCAAAACAAACAAGTGAAAAAGTGACATTCCTCTGGGACTAAGGGAAGCCAGAGCACAGAACCCAGCCTGTTTCCCTATGGAGAGTACTGAGCAGCTACTCCTTCAAGTAGCTTAAATTGTCACTTGATGCTATTTATCTAGCTAAGAAGTCATCCACTTAAAGTGTTCCTAGATATCTGGTTACTACTTACTTATTTCTAATTTTGCCAAGATTGAGGCTGCATAAGTCTCTCCCCTACATATACTGACTTTTACTTTTTACTTAATCTTTTTATCTACAGAAAGATGCTGAATACCAATTTTTTTAAAAAAAAAAATTATTTCTCTCCTGGTCTCCTTGTTACTAAATATACTTAACAAAAAAGATGTTAAGTCATGCAATAATTAGCATGTCATTATATCAATACATGATATATGATTTGCAGTTGGCTTAAGGAGGTGAAAAACCACCTTTGGTGCCTAAATACCTTTAAGAATTAGCCATGACCCATTAGGCTTGTTGTTACAGCCTGATGAAGAATAAGACTTATTGAAACAGTCATCATATAACACACATATGCACTTAACACACAGTATATGTGCGCAGAGACACTCAGCTTATATTCTTGCTTTAACCACAGTTAATGGTTGAGCCACACTGTACATGATTTTTCTCGGTCTTGAATTGTGTAACCTTTAAATGGGTCTGCAAGGATGAACCCCTACGTGTATCGTGACTCACTACAACATACGCTGTTCCTCACCTCTTGCAGTTTCAAGTTAAAGACAACCTTCCTCACAGCAGTAAGCCCGCTTCATAAGAAGAACACTTAAAATGGCCCTAATCCAGACTCGGGTGTCCACTTCTCTTGAACTCCGTCACGGACTGTGCAGATCCTTACACTACAACATGAAGCATGTCACAGTGGCCCTGATGAGAAGGAACATTCTATATAAACAACAACAATATGTACGCAATTTCCCTTCAGAGACCCTTCAACTTAAGAAGTGCATCTCATCTAAATCATTGTTCCTTGACATGGTCAGAGTGCTGCTATGTCCGTATAAGGCAGGGCTGCTTCACTGTGTTATTCCCAGTGGTGTAGGCCTGTTCTACAACCACCGCAAGGTTAGTGACCCACCGTCACAGCTAAATCACTTTCCAGTCACATGTGCTTTAGATGTGGAAAAGAAATTTAAAGCAGCACAGGCATGACTGTAGCTGTCACCATTTGATGGTATTCCAAACCGCTGAAATTATCCAGATCTTCTGACTGTCATTGCTCTCTTTCGTGCTCTCTCTCTCTTCAGACCAAGTCCCCAGTGTGTAAAACTTGCTGAACAACGTAGGCCAGATTTGACCAGAAGAGTTTTAATGCTAGTTTCAGTCCTAGGCAAAATTCATATCTACACTGAAGTACAAACAGTTCTAAGGATCCTCCTTGGCAAATAAAATTTGCCTCCTTTATAGGGACCATCTGTGGCATAAAACGTTTGCAGGTTACTTTATGACATACCCACATGAGCGGCAGGACAAGCGCAACTTAGGCCTTGATTTAGCACGGTACTTTTAAAATTACTAGCAGAAGGAACTTCATTTCACTGCTCTTATATTTAGACCTTGCCATCCAGTCATAGAATCACAGAATGGTTTGGGTTGGAAGGGACCCTAAAGATTATCAAGTTCCAATGCC
Source organism: Arenaria interpres (assembly GCA_013399435.1). Classification (NCBI taxonomy): domain Eukaryota; kingdom Metazoa; phylum Chordata; class Aves; order Charadriiformes; family Scolopacidae; genus Arenaria; species Arenaria interpres. The sequence continues at coordinate 99,255 of VXAK01014042.1, read as the reverse complement.
CCTACCATGGGCAGGGACACCTCCCACTAGAGCAGGTTGCTCAAAGCCCCATCCAGCCTGGCCTTGAACGCTTCCAGGGATGGGGCAGCCACAGCTTCTCTGGGCAACCTGTTCCAGTGTCTCACCACCCTCTCTGTAAAGAATTTCTTTCTAGTATGTAATGGAAATCCCCCCCTCTTCCAATTTAAAACCATTGCCCCTTGTCCTTTCACTACACTCCCTGATAAAGAGTCCCTCCCCAGCTCTCCTATAGGCTCCCTTCAGATACTGAAAGGTCGCTATAAGGTCTCCCCAGAGCCTTCTCCGGGCTGAAGCATCACGCGTTCTCTGTAACAACACACTGGATCCCAGGCACCCAGCCTTCTTCAGTTACTCTTCTATATGCCGATTCTCTGCTTTCAGGACTCTCCCTTCTGAGCAGGGGACACTAAGCAATACTTGCATCTCAGACCTCTTTAAAAGGCTATTTAATATAAGAGAGTTCCAGTAATTATTTGCAATTCCACATCTTACCTAGCTAGCAATACTGAAATGAAGAACAACTCACTTTTTAAAAAAAAACAAAAAAAACACAACTGTTGCTTTTTTTTCCCCTCCTGCAAAAGGACAACTTAGTTACTACTTTCTAGAGATTCTTAGTGACCAATATGAGTAATTTTAGCTATGAGAGGTAAGGCATTACTTCTCAGAACAGAAAGATTTCCAGTTTATGCAGACATACGTAGTCACACTTTCAAACAAAAAAAAAAGCTACTGTGTCTCTTCACGGGATCATCCTGACTTTTTTTTTTTATTCTGAAGCAACACATCTGATAATGTTCAACTAACTCACCTGCCATCCACAATGAACGTTCATAAAAAAAAAAAGATCATCCTGACGTGGCCTTACCACAGTCTTCCCTCTGTATGTGTGGCCTTACCATAAACTTTCTAGCACAGTTAAGTCACAATCAACCCAGCTATAACCCTCAGATTTCACAACAGGGTTATCGCTTCATTAAGTATTTAATGAAGGCCAAAAAACAGAAAAAAAAAAAAATAATCGGATAGGTCTTTACTGTCAAGGATATCTGGGAGAGCTGCTGACAATGAGTTGTTAATCTTACCCTTGAGAAGATATTTTCCAGAGAGCTAGTCAAGGATTTCTTGGCCTTGTTTTTCAGAACGTCAAGTTTAAACCTGCCACCACTGGTGGTGCTTTCCGGAATCGCGCTGTTAGAAATGGTCTGTTGAAATAAGCAAGGACAATTCAGCTTTAGCAACTCTTTTTGTGATTGCAGACCTCCAAAGACTAGGGCTGAACCAAGTCACATAATAAACAACATACCCCTGGCCTTTATTTAAAAAAAAACAAAAAAAAACCCCAAAACCAAGAAACAATCCATAAACAAACCAAAACAAAAAACCCCACAGCCCCCCAAAAAACAAACCCACAACCCCCCTCACAGTTAAAGGCACATTCCATCCCTAAAGACTATTTTGTAAAAGCTTATCAATTTAACAATACTGTTACCCATTCCTTTGCTGGGTAAATTTGTAGTTTAAACTAAAAACCAATGCCGTCTTCATCCCTATTCCCCCTAGAAGTGACTGTTTGAGAGTGGGGATCAGGGAGGAGGGAAAAGGACTGAAGAGGTAACCTCCCACTGTAAAGAAATCTAGACCTAAAAATAATTGGTTGCCTTTCGTCCCTGCCTTCCTGCCCCACAAACTCAAAAAAATCCCCAAGTACACCACTGTAAAACAATTCAAATTACTTCTCTTTCAGAGTCCTCTCTTAATTATGATACCCAGCTTCAGTTACCCCTTGATGAACTCCAGCAGCAGCGCTGCTAGTATTCAAGGTTGTATTTGAATAAGGTGGGAGGGAGAAGAGGAATAATACAAAAATAAGCCTTACTGATGGTGCTTCACCAATGTGAACGTGTGTTTTCTGCTTAGTTTCACAAAGTTGGCGTAGGTGTAAGATCACAAGTTCATTTTCTTCTTGGTCATTGTCAGGCTTCATTTTCTGTCAGTAACAGTGAAGAAAAAAAAAAAAAGTGGTCTTTCAAGTCACTATTTGCTTATTTTCCCTTCTGTATAAGTGTATTCTTTGAAGTTAATGTATTGATACGCCAGATGCCAGAGTGCACTATTAGTGTATCAAATTGCACTACTGTTCGTGTGCCTTCATGCTTCTGAGCAAAACAGACCAAAGTTTTCCATATGGAGAATGTTACAGGCTGTGGAGGAGAGAGCCTTACGCCCACACATTCTGTTTCCTAAGGTTGTCTGCCATTGTATAGCCTTGTAAATGGAACACGGAACCCACAAAAACCAAACAAGCATTCCCTTCTTCAGGCAGCTAGAGAGGAGCACAGCCTTTGGAGGCCTAAATTACTGTATACTTCATCCGCTTGAGTACACTTGCTTGCACCTCTTGCCACAGAATAAGTCAAAAGAGAGCTTCTGCAAATCCCAACCACCTCCAATACCTGCATATCTCACCTGCTCTCAACTCATTCCCACATCACTTTCAAGTAGGGAAGTGCATTTACAAATGAAGAACTAAGCTCAGAAAAAAAAATAAAAAAATACTCTGGATATGAACACAGAACATCTCAACGGACCTGGGAACCAAAAACTTTTCTGACAGCAGTGTATCACACATGAGGTTGGAGCGTGCTATTTCAGTGTGATGCTTGGTGGAACAATAATAAATTCTAGATTAATTACATAACAAAACAAACATAATCAAAATAAAAAGTGACTAGTCCATTTTATCGTGGTCTTTTCAAATTTGAGACAACAGCATCTAACATATTACCTGAACGCGTTCAAAAATGTCTGCTTGCTCATTGTCAGTTAGTGACGACAGATGCCTCTGAATTACAAGTTTGGCTCTTGGTGGATAGAGTCCTGAGAAAAGAAAGGAACGTTAAAGCTTTTAGATTCTCAAATGATCTCTCAAAAACCTTTGAAAAAATTATAACAGAAGATATAAACCTGCATTTGGGTTTACACAACTATCATACATTAAACTTGTATATTTGTAGTATGCGCGATACAAAACACTTCAGGTTTTGCTGGACCACATGGTTTTGTCTCCTTTCTTTAGCAACAAAAACAGAACTAGCAGCAGCCAAGTGGCTGGCTCCTGCGGAAAAGGTTGTGTTCCCTACCCTAGTGGTGTCTTCTGTCCTAGTACCAAGAGATGACTAAGATGGAAGCCTGACAACTGTACAGGAGAGGAAGAAGAGTGGAACAGATCAGGGATGCAACTGGAAAGATACTCAATGCATAAGATACTCAGAAGTTTTCAGATGTGTTTAATTGAAAAGCTTAGATGCGTTTCTACACAAGGAAAGGGCAGGTTATAGGCCACACCAGAGAACAGAAGACACTTTTAAAAGCAAGAGCAGCTTAAAGGCCATAAGAATAAAGGAAAAAAAATCCAGTGTTTGATAAAGTGCATATTTCCTCACAAAGCTTATTCCAGGAACCTGCAAAAACTGTGGGGAAAACAACCCTCCCCCCCAAATTCAGATGAAGATAAGGTTTTTTCCATCCAAGGCAGAAACTGTTCATAGAGAACTGCAATCAGAACAGATCAAGATTTTCCAAAGTCATGAAGCCCTGGGGAATTTCATTATAATAAACTTCTAGACTCTAAACAAAGCAGATAGATCAAAAGAAAGTGACACTAAAATAAATCTTTCAGTCACTAAGTACAAAGCTTATGAAACTACTATTGTGGTACTTATTGCCCTAGAAGAGATTTTGATACTGGATACTTATCCCAGGCTTGAAAGTACCTGTATTCAAGGTACTTACACTGTCTTATACAGCAGCCTCTACAGTTTTTCACTGACAGAAGACTTACCCAGTTAAGCTTTATCACTTCTGAGTATCTGTTGTAAACCCAGAACATACCAGTCACAATCTAACAGAATTTCACTCCACGAAGATTTTATAATTTGCTTTTCATCCACCAGGGGGAGGCAAGTAGCAATAGTGACTTTTAATCAATGGGAGAACTGGCAATTATCAGCACCACCATTACCAGAAGATAACAAGACAAGTGGTAATATATTTGGGGTTTTGTCATACAACAAGAAGACATAGTGGAATGACTACAAAAATAGAATCCTGCTACTATAACTGTTCTTTTAAAAATTCTATCGTGTAAGATTTTTTGCATGTGTTCTGGCATACGCCACTTCCAGAGAAACTTCAAAGCTTTGTGTATTCATATTTGAAGCCTGGTAGTTGCCTTAGCTTTCTGCATTAGATATTAATCTCCTAACTTCATCATTTATTTCCCATAATAGAACAAGGTTTTGAAGTGTGTAAGAGAATAAATGCAAAGAAGGAAAAAATAATCCCAGAAGGAAAAAACATGAGAAAGCAAGCCCCTTTTTGATTACAACTGCCTTTTTACAACCCATTTTGCCAGCAAGCATCTTCAGATCTTCAGTGGGAAAAAAAAAAAAAAAAAAAGACAGAAGATAAACTGGTGGGTTTTTCTGCTCTACTTAACATTTAAGAGAGGCACAACAATGACAGAGTATGTATTTATAACACAAGCTATACTACGTTCAGTTGCAATATCATTACTGCTGTCACCTACATGTTTAGAGAGTGCAAAATGATGGTAAGAACTGCTGATTGAGGTACTTTTCCCCTCTGTTCTTTCACTGTTTAAGTTCAAAGCGCGTGGTTGACACAATTAAAATTAACACATACGGTAAAATTATTCTAGAATAATCAGAAAAATACAATTAGAAAATAAACTCAGCTGCTACCTTCAATTCTTTCACAGAGTTTGTGCAATGAATGCATAGGGCAGGCCTCACACAGTTTAATCTGCGTCTTGGCATTTTGCAGAGCTGCAGCCGTGCTAAAGGCTTGTTTCAGGGTAAGCATTACCTCATCAACCTAAAGGGGAAGGAGGCAAAAGACAGTATATAAACAAAAATTCAGGCCACGTACATCAAATCAAATTTATAAATCACACCACAGACAGGTGTTTTACAATTAAAAAAAAGTCCTGTTTGCTGTCTTCTAAAGAGATCAAGGTTGTATTCCCAGCTTTTCTGCCTTTTTTGTGGATGCTCACCATCTTTGAGCTGTTGTTATTTCAGAGAGTGTAATTTTGAATATCTAACTGCAACTACTCAAAGCTTACTGGGCAGGCAGCCGCTGTTTTAAGCCGCAAGTGGGAATTTTTGGCTGGAATATATGCTGGCTAAATAAAAAGCATTAATTTCCTTTTCTTTAGCTTCAGGTTTCTCATGTAAACTGCACACGCTCCCCATCAACGATTTTCCTCCCACTGCTGTACCATTTTAGAACAAAACCCCACACAGACCCATCCCGCTGGAAGACAGAAGCTTCCCACAGCAGTTCACTTTTCTCCAGGCTACTAGACTGGCTACCAGCTTCATTACAACCAACGACTTATCTTTAAATGCCGCCAGCCAGCCTTGCTGTCTGCCCTGATCTTTCCTCTGCTCCTACCACAAATACAGCAGTGCTACATTCCCACACACCAGCACTGTAAAAGCTCAACTTTTGTCTAAGAAAGGTTGAAGTGACAGCATTTCTTCACACTAATTCAAATATACTCCCAGATCTTATATACAAAGCACCTGGAGTTTGCCTGTCTGTATTTCATGGGAATACAATGCTTATTAAAAAGCTTGAATCTTGGCATTAGCATGGAAAGGAGGAGGCAACAGCTTGATGACAATCTGAGGAAAGAAATTAGTATTCTGCTTCAGAATCAGGTCCTTGCTCTTACCTGTTGCTTTTTTTATAAGCGGGAAGAAAAAAAACTGTAATGTTTGAGACCAAAATCACACAATCTAACATTGGAAACATACAGACTTTATTGAGGGTCTGTCACTTGAAAAAAGAAACAGACAAAAACAGGAAAAAAAAAAAGGCGGGGGGAAAAAGGGCCTCTGAATGGGAAAACTTGAATTAGTTTCTGTCCCAATATGTTTGGGACCCACAGTTTTAGCCACTACCAGTAGTTTCTGAGTACTCTCTCTTCTTAGCAATAAAGCAAGGCCTTGAACAGCGAACATCTATCTTGCAACACAGACTGGTAATTTTTTAAAATTGGCAGTGATGCTTCCCAAATGGAAGATCCACAGAACAGCACTAAGCATATGGATTATGACTACACTAAAATTATGAGAAGTGAATGTCGCACAGAATGTAGCTAGGTTTAGAGCAGAAGAGTACCAACACAGCCTGCCTGGCAGCACAGAATCCAGAAGGCATTAGGTTGTACAGCTAGCTCTGCCCTGCCACACACAAACTGTCACCGAGGCCCAAGTGATTGCATCTGGAAGGAGCTCAGGAAGGTTAATTTCACATTGCAATGTGGGCATGCTCAGACCTATCAGTACCAGAACACGTAAAGAGGTTCATAAGTAAGTGGTTACTTTATACATCACATTTTAATTCTTTGAATTCTGCATGGTCAGATTTATCAACAGGTCAGATGTAACATTTTATTACTATAAAGGTTGAACCGATTTCATAACAAGCTCCCATTTTGATAAAATTGCAGTCTCAGCTACCATTGTATACCTAGGACCGTTGGCTGCTTGAAGTTTTATTGACATAAATCTATTCACTCTCAAGCTAGTCAATGGATTAACAAATCACATTTTCAGCTAGCTAGTGATTTTTAAGGTTAGCTGAGAAGGAGTTAGCAGCTGTCAGCACAGCCATCAGGAACAAACATGCTTCAGAACAGAAGCCAACTTCTTCTAAAAGTGTCAGAGCTTTAAAATAAAAATGTAGCCAAAAGTATTTCCTGTATGCATCTCATATTATTAAGCTACCTGTATCAGCTAAATCACTGGCACCTGGAACTTCAGTTGATTGACACATACTTTATCCAACGTCCAATAGACTTTTTCTAGTTACACACATCCACACATACTATGTTTTTCTTCCTCTCTGATCAGACGCTGCTATTTTCTTCTCCCGATGAGCAAAAGAGACTACAGTGAAAATGCTAAGTAGTCACATGCAAATTATATACACGTGCAGGATCAGGCCAGCAGTTTAAACCCTGCCCTGAAAAGCATGTTCGGGTTTTATCATCAGCTTTGCTTCTGGATTCAATACACGTAGTTACATGTTTAATGGAGAACCAAGTGTCTCAACAATTAGAAATACAAGAGTTACCATTAAATACAGAGCCCAAATATTCTCACAGTCTTCATGTATGAACTCATCCATCTGCATTTTTTCTATTTGCTATTGATACATGCACCAGCAGAGTACCAGGATATGGATGTATATGAACAGAATGTATGCACTTCCTATTGCATGTTTTCATATTCACATATTTCATCTCACACCTGAGAAGACGTGACCACTGAGGCCCAGCTGACACAGGAGAATAACAGAGACTCCCACAGTTTAGGAAGTGCCTCAGACATACTTCGAGGGAAAGCTTAAGATCATAAATAAATACTCACCAAAGACTCATTTGCACACTGGAACACATAGCAGACATACTGGCTTATCCCAGGTTCAACAGATTCCCGGCATATGAAGCCAAAGTGATCAACGTGTTTTATACCCTAAAGAGTTTAAAAACAGCGTTAGTGGACTATTTTATACACAAGTTTAGTTTCCAAAGCAATCCTAAAAATAGTTACCAGACTCCAACACTTGCCAACACAAAAATCTGAGAAACTAAAAATGCATACTCCTAATGATCTATTTTAGAACTATAATAGTTATCTTTTTAATTGCTTTTCATGTTTTAGCATTACATAAATCTCTTCACACAGTCGAAAAAGAAGTTATGCAGAAATACACCTGGACTAGAATTTCTTCCATTAGGAAAAATGGATTTTCAGGGAAGTGAACAAGAGATTCCTATTTGGAATTGTCTCTGCAGTGAAAACCTGATGTAACGAGCGCACACTAGAACATGGGACTAGAGAAGTATCAAAGTAGCAACAGATCTTCGCTTTCCTGTAACACGAGTTCGGACTACACCAAAAAGAGCAGGGAATGAGTGGTGACATGCAGAATTCCAACCAAATTCTTACATAAATTCTTTGAGACTCAGTTACATACCAGAAGTTTCAAGACTTACTACGCATTACTACTGATGTTTTCTTTCAAGATCCTAGTTTAACTGCCTGACAGGGAATGTTGCCTTGCTAAAAACAGCACAGAGAAGATCAAAGAGAGCTGCTTCCTAAGAAGCACTATATTCCCAGTCTCAATTCATGGAACATGACTCACTATTGTTAAAGCTTTTGCCAACGTTTTGATCATCTGAGTATGGTAATAGTACATTTTCTCCAAAAGAAAGCCTAATCCCTCAAGTTCAAATATAACAGAAAGCAGAACTTGGTTGCTTGGATCCATCTCCAAAGAAAACACCTATATCATAAAAGAGGGGAGGAAGAAGGCAAAACAACTTGCTTGTCACTACAGAAAACATTCTAGACAAAATTGGTAATGCACTACGTGACAGACTGAACATATTGTCACTACACACTGTAGTTTTTAAAAACAAAATTCCAAGTTACATTTGTGCTACTTCAACAAAACTTAACAAAGGTGCAGAGGGTTTCTAAGATGGAACAAATGGCATTAGTTTACTACTACAACACTAATCCTGACTTAATTGAACCCACTGTCCTGTGACATATGAAGTCTTCGAAAGTATAAAATGAAAAAGAACAGATGTATGCACATATGCTGATCTATTTAACAGTGAAATGTTGCCCTCTGTTTCGCAAGCAAACCATATTTACCTAAGGTGGGTCAGTGAGATGCCAGTTCCCTCACTGCTGACAGTGCCTGAGCAAGTCTATTGCTGTCTGGTTTCTCAGTCTCCACAAGAGAACATTTGTGGCGGAGATGGACGTGACACTTGTACCACTGAGGCGTAAATAGTACAGTATGTTCCTCAATTAACAGTACCTCCATCACATTTCTTTAGGAGAATGGCTGGACTTGTCATGCCAAAAGAGCAAAGTTGTTTGTTGTTCTGGGTTCCCTCAAGGTCAGCAAGGCTGCAACAAGAAAACTTCTACAGCTCTCTGACACCAGAGCTTAGGCAGGGGTTTATCATCAGTTGTGTTTGCTGCTTTGAAAATTATGTGGAGTGCAGATAATGAATTTAATGCAGCAGATCAACCATACTTAAACTATAAAATAAAAATACCTTTGTTAGACCAGACTAAAAGAATCCAGAATGAAAGTTGAAGTGACCATCTCTTTTTCATCATTTGTAAGCTTAGAAAAACTAACATTCCTAAGCTGCAGTCTCACAATACACAGTAAATCATTGCCCTATAAATCCACAACAGAGAAGCCCTGTGGCTAGTACTGAGTTCTTAAAAGAAGTACTGATGAGGTTTATGCAACCAAATCCTTAGTCTTGAACAAATTAATGTTTCATTTCTATTGAACACAGAAAAATACCCCAACTTCTCTAAAGTAGCCGTTTTGCATTAAAAAACAAAACAAAACAAAAAACCCCACAGTATTGTTAGTGCCTGCTTGAGTTATTCAAGCATGCGAAATAACAAAAGCCTTGCTCCAGATGAAAATGAAGAGGTGGATTGAAAAATTCCACCTCCAAAGCCCAACACGCAGCCTTACCTAACACTATTTACTGTACACAGTTTATTTTACTGAAGGAAAGCTCGACCTTGAAGGCCTGCCACAGTCTCACTGGCCTCCACCACACTTTAAAGTCAGCTGAACAAAGGTCCCCGCTTAGGACTTGTGTTTGTCTATTATCAGCATGTACATGCAACCCAGGAGTCCAGTACGTGAGGCTGAAGTATCACTTTTATTCAACTCAGTACCCATAAAGCAGAAGACTCAAGCCACCTGCAAATTTTGCTTTCAATACCACTGCTTTAAGAATCGCTTTGATGTGTATTTATTACAAAGCTATTAATACATCATTGTTTGATTATACTGTCCCATTTTAAATTTGCACTTGCCTTTTTTCTCTCTACCAAGAGTAATACAAATTGTAGTTAAACAGCAGAGTCAAATTAGGGGCCTGGACCTTTAGTCGGTAGCTCAAGACTCCACTTGAGTTACAAGTACTGACCAGTTCCTAATTAGTATTAGCACTGGTAGCACAGTCATGCAAGAGCAGATTTGTTATTAGCAGTAAAATGAAAGCACTTGGGGGTGAAACACAGGTGTAGACCATACCAGGAAGCATACTTTAAACTAGAATAATAATGTTTAAGGAGGACTGAAGAGACGCACGTGTGCAGCAAATGAAAGAAGGTAATGAAATAAGGCCTCAAAACAGAGAGTGCTGGAAGTAACAGATCCTGAACAGCAGCAAGATAAAAAGCTTAATCCCTTAGCACTGGCATTTAACTTTATAAGACACATGTATTTATTACTGGACATAGCTGGGTTCACCTATTGCCATATTCTCCAGAAGAAATGATGGAGGTGAACTGCTGTCTTCTGGAGGGCTAATGTGATGCTCTCCTCCTTTCTTTCCAGAGGCTTTCAGGAGCTTAACTGCTCAGAAACAGCACACTCAGAGCACCCTAAATGAAGATCAAGCTACTTCCAAAGTTATATCCAATGCTCTCCCAAAGCAGAACAGTTTATACTTTGTTTTCTGACCAATGATCAGTTGCCACTACCACAGCTCAGACTGGTTATTTTGCACTCATCTTTTCCGTACTTAAGCTCTTTGGGAATGACATTGCATTATTTTTGTGCATTATCTACCTGAACCTGCTACCAGATGAGTGAAAGCTGTGATTTGAATAACAGCTCTCACTCTTGTGAAGGCAAATCGAATACTTCAAGTGTGCTGCAAGTGTTCATGAAGCAGTTACAGTTTAGTATCCTATTTCTTCAGCTGTACTCGTCAAAGAAGTTGATGCATCAAACTTCATGCAGGATTTGCATATATTTTAGTCACAATTTCTCAAAATCCCCTCCCCTTTTTTTTCTTTAAATTAAGGAGCCAATGGGCTAAACCAGGAATTTACTGTCATTCAGGGTAATTTAGATAGGATAAACCATTTTAAAATGGCCTTAGAGACTAAATAAAAGAAAACAGCACAGAATGCTGAAAAAGAATCCTAGTATTTCTTTTTTTCTGCTGCTTACAGACCAGGAAGGCAAGCCAGCTGAAGAACAAATAAACTCCTTTTCTCCTGATGACCTATATGTTGCTTCTTATTAATACTTACCTGAGAACATGAAGAGATATCTTTAAAATTCTTTTCAAGCACAACAGATTTGGTGTCTGGACTGATAAGGTTAACTTCAAACCTTCCAACCTGGGGGGAGGGAGGGCAGGAGAGAAAACGAAGTCTGGTTTATGACTGTATTGGAGGCAGAACATTAACAGCAACAAAAATGTCACAATCTAGCCCTTTCTTGTTCACATAGAGTACCACAGCTTACTCAGCAGGAACAAGGGTGCCACAATTCAGCCGATGTTGAGTAAGAGTATTTCAGTAAGAACAATACAATCAGCTGAATAGGAAAAAGACTTGGAAAGAAGACAAGCCCCCACCCCTACCCCACTGTTCTTTTTGAATTATTTTCAATACTAAAAACCTTTAGTAAACAATGTGGTTAAATTAAAAGCTGCAATAAAAACCAGAATTTGTGGAATTTGTGGATTTATTAATTCTTTGAAAACTATACTATAAATCAGCTGAGAAATGATGTTGATTTTAAGGTGATACTTTTTTGGCTTTGTTATAATTTCGGATGAGAAAGATTAGGTTCTGCAGTAAACCATCTTTCAGCTTTCCCAAACTGCTTCTCAAGCATATGAAACTTATTCCATAGAGCTCAGAGAGTTTCTCAGCTAAATCCTTTTCATTACTAGTGATAGCTGTGGCTTTCTAAAGGGCAACGCATTCCCACTTCAGTTAGCGTTTCCCCAAGAGAATAAAAGGCAAGAACGATCTCTAAAGCAAATGGAAAGACAAAACCTAGGCATTTAGCCCCCTGTTATTTTAAGGTCCAAAGATCTTTCCTCTTCTGGGTCACCTCCTTTAAGTGTCCTTTTATTTTCTCAATACAAGCTCTGAAGATGTCAAACGCACTTCAGGCAAAAGATGAAATAACCGTGAGGTCTGAAGGATGAAGCCTTCAGTGCAGAGACGTTTGAGCACTCATCTGGGAAAGAGAAGCTGAACATCAAGTTATCATAAAGGGGCTGGCTCAAACACGAGGCTGTTGAAAGCCTTATGTGAAGTTGTGAGCTTCTTTTTAATTGCACAAAAGGGCATTTGTGCACATGGAAGTCTTCAACAACTCTCATTTTGAAAGAATGCTTACTTTTTTCAGCTATGTCCTAGATGTCACAATAGAGACAAACCAGAACTGCATGTAAAATAATTATTTCCCTAGAAACTCTGCTCCTGTAACTATTCACTCTATTTACCTGAGATCATGAGTTGAGGTGACTTCCTTAAGAAAATTCAGCTGCTTGTGTTCCAAACATTTATGAACAGATACATAAATATTTATGACAAATCATGAAACCATACTGAAACCATACTGGATCCATACTACTTATCTTGCAAAAACCTGTCTAGGCTTCAGACTGCATAGGAGAAGATACGGTGAAAAAGCAACATGAAACTGCGCATCCTTGCACACACCTGGAACAACATCGTCCTGTTCTTCTCGGAATCAGAGGGCTGAACATGACTGGGTGCACTTGCATGTCTTCTGCGTGGCTGTATTTTCAGGTTTGTGTCGTGAACCCTTCTTTGCATAACTGCAGTGACACTGCTGCACCGCGTGCGAAACTCTTGCTGCTCGTCAAAGCCAGAGTCCTCCAAAATTCGCTCTGGAAATGAGCCACGAGTGCTGGCCAGGTTGGTCAAGTTGGTCTGGCTGCCGATTGTAAACATCACAGCATGCCCTGCGGTGTTATTTGGGCTGTCCAGCTCCTCAAATGGGCTAGCCAATGGAGAAGCTGGCACATTTCCTTCACACAGAGGTAAGTCCAAACTTGACTCATTACTCCGCTGCTCATTTAATAGCTTCAGGCGCTGGCGCTCATGAAGGCTGAATTTCTCAATGCAATCATCAATCAGTGTGGAGGGAGCTTTCTTGTGAGCCACCGTCACCTTTCCACAGTACAAGACCTCAAATTTTTGAGAGTCATAGAAGGCATCTTCACTATCCTTATTTGGTTTGGCATCTTCTTTCAGCGCTGCTTTGGAGACTTGTCTTATGCTGCTGATGACATCAGGAACCTACGGGACAGTTTGAAAGATCTGTTTAGTAGTCATAAATGAGGTAGCACAGACAGCGATACATCAAATGTTTGTTCATGTAAGTATTTACACAAGTTATTTCTTCAGTAGAGTGCCACTAGCTTCTTGGTTGACAATATAAAAATAGTAAATTCTAAATTCTGTATAGACAATGTATGCAGGAAGCAAAGCAAATAGTTTCAGAATATAAGGTTTAAAATTACCAAAAGGTCTACTGACAAATGGTTCACTTTTTCTTTTTTTTTAAACTGAGACTGCCTTCTCTTTTCTGTAGCCCTTTTCCCACATTAGCTTCTCTTGCTGATGTATTTTGCATAGGGCCATCACTGCTTCTTTGTTTCTATTCGGCAGAGTCAAATATTCTGTTCTTAGGACAGTTGTGGAAACAGTTTGGTGAAAAACAGACCAGCAATCCCCAGCAGTTTCAATTGACAGTTTTGGAAGACGGGCAGCAAGTGTATGGAAATTTACCAAAGTACCATGTACAATTGCATTAGCTCTCGTTTATTATCTACTACAGAAACCTCACCCCATCCATCCTGTTACATAGGTTACTTTAAGGTCATACTTCCCTGCTGTCTCAGTCATCATGCAACTAAGAAGCACACCCAAATGTCTCTTCTCCATCATTCTTACCTACAGACTCCTACTATACCCTGTAAGACCAAACAGGTCTCCAGTAAAAACTCTCGATCTCAACCCTCTATTATCCAGTATTTTAAGGCCACATGGTTCTTCTTCCATTTTATCCCATCCACCTTGGGAGTATGTCTGCCTTTAGTATCAACGTATTTACTATGCGAGCTCCTTTTTCATTTTGCCTTCACTAAAGAAAACAAGGAGTTGTCCAACTCAACTGACTGCAGATCACAGTGATTCTAGTTGCTCTTTCGACGATACTTGCATTAGGGAAGTTACTGGTGACAACGAGATCAGGAGAGAATATCTATCTGATTTTTTTCACAAGAGAAACCAGTTCTCAACACTTGCCTAATCCCATGCAATCAATCAACAGCTTTTGTATTCCATAATATTTGATAATGTGTTTCACAGTATTTTTTTCTATTTAAAAAACAAAAATTGCTGAGGTCATACCTTTGTAAATAATCCATGCTCCCTATAGTATCTCTTTCTTTCAGTCATGATACCAGTTGAAACTTGCAAACGAGGCAGCAATCTCATACGCCAATACTTGTGCAAACCACAGTGGAAAATTACCTCGTCTTAATCCCTGTCTCCCATTACACATTCCTCATTCATTGGCCATTCAATTTAAATCTGCTTCCAGTTCACGTATTGCAAAATGAAGTTCAATTACCCTAAGATCTACTGACTGTTTGGCTTTCATCCCTATAAGATGTCATCATCATCTCAGTTTTCAGTGAGGCTAAAAGTTAGTTTTGATATGACACAGATACCAGAGTGTATTTAATCTTCGCTCATTCTCACTACCCGGCTGCTTTACCATCGCCCAAGGTACCCATCCTCCCAGCTACACCAGCTCAGCTGGACATAAACAATTCTCCCTTTATGCATTCTGGTTCATATTCCAAGATGCAGCTCTTTTTCTACTGATCACCCTCTTACTCTTTCTATGGTCTGTGCTTAAAGAAGGTCTAGAGTTTAAACCCTTACCAAAATGCACAAGCTAGCTGTCTTTTAATTAACATTTTCCTTTTTAGAATCCAGAACCTGTTACATCACCATTCACTTGCATTTCTCTTCAAAGTAGAGTAACAAATGATAGTTCTATTAAAAACGCATAAAATCTACACACAGTCAACTAGAGTAAACAACGTCAGTTGTTTAATTGGCAACTTGGATTTTTTAAAAAGTGTACCATCACTTCCACTCCAATAACGGGCTTCTGCCACTTGCTCACCACTTTTAAGATACAAGACTGGAGAAGAAATTCTTAAGTCTTTCTGATAACACTCAATGGCCTCCTATCACTTCCTACCCCCCGCTGCCAGCAAGCGTCCAAACGGGCTGGGAATAAGCCACCACCAACTCTACCATAATAGGATTCCCATCCATACCCTCCCCTCAGAGATGTCCCCCACAAGCATATACACAGAGTTTTACGTAATTGCAATTCTACTTAAAAAAAAAACCAAAAGCCAACCAAACACTGTATCATCCTGCTATTTATCACTTGGTTTTATTCCCGTCTTTTTCCAGATCGTGCATACTCTTCAGACGCTAGTATTCGAGGCACAATTATTATTTCACAATCCCTGCCCCCTGCATAGCTTTTGCTTTTACCTACCACATGAATCGCTACAGTATTTTCACTTCAACACAGAGGGATCCTAGCATTAGAGCAGAGGCTTCAGCTCATACTGCCCAACCAATCCTTATTCCTTACTTCATTTATATAACTTTTTTTTTTTTTTTTACTGGTTATTTTTCAGAGTGCCCCATCATCAGTATTCACAATTTTCCTACTTTTTTTTTAATCTATCCACAGAACTAAAGTGATAAATCATGGTGAAAAATTGAAACCCATTTGATCTCCACAGTTATGAAAACTTCCCTTATATACAGATGAAAACAATGCACCTCAGGGATATCACAATGGATAAGAAGTATCTGTCAGACGGTCCAGAAGCAGTTCCAGATGCTTGTTGGTTGTTTGATGGATTCTCTAAATAGTATGGTATGGTGTGAAAAACAGCTTTGAGTATAAGATGCACGACAGATAACAATATTGCTAGGCAATTAGTCATATATACGGATTTTATTGGCCTTTAGTGTAAGGAGTAACTGTACACTGATGCTGATGTGCAAAATGATTGACAATGTGCCAGCTTGTACTGTCAAACCTGACCCTCTTTACTTCCAGAGTGACAGACACTACCTTATCAAGAACCAAGTGTCACTACCATCTGAGACATACCTGATCAGACTACAAAAGTTTCATTTAATATTTTGATGACTTTGGGCAAAAACCATAACTGGGATCAAGTGGAGTCTAAACAAGAGTTTGCAGCTATATTTTCCTGAAATGCAAGATACAGGAAAAGTTACACAATCATCAAGCACAGCAGCCATCCCAATGTGGCTTTTTACACATTTCTTTAGCATATATCATTGGGTTTTGACATTTTGCTCCTCTGTAAATCAAGAAGCCCCTGTCAAAAAAGCCCCTGTCAAAAAAGTTTCGCCATCAAAATTGTGTAACTTTTTTGGATTTGGATATTAGCTTATTACCTGTTAATGTTGAATGCCCAGGGCAAAGTTAGACAAGGCAGTAAGCAGAATGGAGATTTTAAAATATGGAAATAACAGGATGAAACTACTTAACTACTTTTAGAAATCAGTTTAGTAATAGTAAGATGACAGACTCCTGAAACATTCAAAATTTATTAACGTGTTTCCAAGTTCAAGTATTTCCTTGCAGCAGTCTCATGAAATTAAGCAGGGAGAAATGGGACTCCTACTCCTGAAACCCACAGAGCTATTGCAGATCTTCCTGGACATACACTACCAGCTGTTATGGTAGAGCAAAACAAAAAGGTTAAACGAGTTATCGCATAGTTTTTCAGCCTTCACCTGTGTATGAAGAAAATAAATATTTAAGCAATAAAACTAACATACTCAGAATTTTTGTTGTCAAGCCTTGAAGACAGTTATGTCAGAGGGAGACTGACGTAGAGGGAACAGGCAGTGTATTTGCAGGTGAGACGGGCACCTTTCCAGCTCAAACAAACCCAGTGCCACTAGTGCTGGGACAACGCAAGAAGATTTAATTCCCCCATGCTTTGCCTCTCCCAGGTCCCATAGTCTAGGGGCCTATGACCTTTTTCCCGACATTGCTGGGCCAAGAGGGAGAAGACGACTACATCCCAAAGGGAGTTGCAGAGGGCTTCTCAGGCAGAAAGGTAGGAGCCAATGGTGCCATGCCAGGACAGTAGTTCTGAAGCCAGAAGGAGAAAGCAGAAGCACAATGTAGGCCATGCCTATAGGTATTATTCATGAAGCTTCCTTAAACTGTTGAGGAGTACCAGACTATTACATTAAGCGGAACAAGGTAGTTAAAAAAAAAAAATTATATTGATAGAACAAGCTTGTTAGAGATACACATATTCCCAGTCTATACAAATTAACATTATAACATCATAAACATCTTAAACCAACATTCAAAATGTTTGCTGTCCAATATATTGTATTTATTGACCACAGAATCCAAAAATTCTATTAACTTCTCACTTTAAATGCTTAAGAGAAGAGGATGAGCTCCCAGAACAGAAGCTGGAAGGTCCTTAGGAGCTAAAACAGAAAGAGCACACACATCACCAGGCAAAAAACTGAAAAGTTGTCAGAAAAACAAAGATCCTGACGAGCTGCAGGAAGCACTAGACAGATATGGTATGTTATCCAAATGAAGGGACTAAGCAACACGCTTACTCAAATATGTAGGAACAGCACACAGAGCTTTCTTTAGTACAAGTGACCTCATGCTTAAACAGCTACGGGCACACTGAACTCTGTCAGGTGTTAATGAATTGATACCAGACAAAATGGATGTGAGAGCTTCAGATAAGCTTTCCTCCCCTCCAGAACATTAAGAGCTGCACACGCCTGTCAGTAGACAACAGTGGCATATGAACTTTAAGACTCTTGAAAGAATGCTCATAGTAACCCCTAAATCTCTGAATAGAGCCAAAAAGAACTCAAAAGAGCAGGGATTGCTCTTTCCCAGGGCCTGTAGCAAACCCCCCACAAATGCAAGAGGCCAACAAGACAAGGATGGACAGTAGGCACCCTAAGTACAAGACTGGATTGTGATACTAGTTCTGCTCCTCAGTGTGAGGAACACTCCAAAACTTGGTTGAGGAGAAAAAAATGGCCTCAACAACAACAAAAAACAACTACACCACCAAAACCAAATACACAAGACTGCGGCAAGTAAGAAGAGCTTCATAATGACATTAAAGAGGCAATATTTCACTCCAGGGAAACAGGATTGATCTAATAAGTCTAATTAAGGAGAAAAAAAAAAAGACCACTTGGGAATCCATATTAAATTTGTTATTATTCGTATTTGAGTAGACTAGGATTGTATGAATCACTCTTCAGCCAATTACACCTGATTCAATACATGGTGATTCAATAAGCACAGCTAGCCGTTCTCAAAACAGATGGAACCGGTCGAGTTCTGCATCACCTACAATAACATTCAGCTCCGAATACACAACACACGCAGCAAAGCGCAATAGGTGTTCTACTGTCATAAACTCTGTTTACTACAGACAGCAGAGTTTTGGTCAGCTGAAACTAATGACAGCATCAGTCTTAGCCAAATGGTCCCCCCTGTCTATTCCATTTGCACCTTACACCCCCTTTGCCTCACCCCCTCTGACCTTGGTTATAGACCTTATGAGCTATTGCAGTACATCATCCATTTGGCCAGCTAGCGTCAAATAAGGCTGCAGCACTTAGCTCTGGCTACAAGGCAGATACATTAATACCCTAAATCTGCTAATTCCAGCTCTGCAGTTCGTGGGCTCCATCCATTTCTCTCCCTTGTGACTGCACCTACAACAGAGTCAATACATAATGCAGAGCAAACACCTTCCTCGTGCAAGAGCAGTACATTATTCAAAGTGCATGTGAATAGTACTGCCAAGAACTATTTTATTACATATCGAGAAACTTCACAGTGTTCAATGCAGAAATGTATTTTCGTGTTGGAAATATCAGTTTAACTGATGTGGCTAATGAAAGCTCTTTTATCTGACTCGATTAAAACCAAAAAGATGACTACAACAAAATAACGTCAAATATAAACTTTCTATGCACATCTTCTCATGTTATGCAAGTAAATTTTTGCTAGCGTTAGTTCTAACTTTTTTTTTTGTTAAAATCAATTCTAACTTTATCAACCCTGCCTTAACGCCCCCTCCCAGAAGAACTTCAGTTATGAGGTGTTTAACACCAGTATCTTGAAGTAGCAAAACAGAGAGGCTATCGAGCCTATGAAGTCATGCATGCTACATGGTAACACCAGAACAATTTGCCATAACTCTAGAATTGGCAGAGTTATCTCCATGGTGACACTGCACGCTTTCCTGAATAGCGGTGGCAGAAGTTGAAGCATTAAAAAAAATAAAAATAATACTCCTTGAAAGCCCCCAGTGAACAAAGGTGGAACTCCCCTTTTAGCTGGAGGGATAACATTCAAACGCATCCCGCCATAATTACCAAGTTGTAGTCTGAATTTTAACCCAAGCTTAGAAATCAAACACTACGGATATTGCAAAGAAGAACAAAATTCACTTGCTGTATATCATCATTTCCACAGCTGGAGAGAATTTCACTGTGCAGAGAAGCTATAGCTCTTCTTAGTTTGTTTCTAGCTTCTACGTGGAAAATTTCAGTCTGGAATTTATTAACAGAGCAGAGCCCCTCTTCATACCATAAGGCTTACAGACATTAGCATGACTGTGAAGTACTAATTTAACAAACATGCCTAACAAATCTGGCTACTTAATGACAGCAGTTCTAGCAAGGCGATTATTCTCAAAGCGAGGAAAAAGCTCGGCCCCTCTCACTCCACCACCACCCAAGCCGCGGCGTCAGATCCTGTCCACCATTCAAAGAGACAAGAGATGAATGAACTTCACAGACACACACACACACACATTAGGGGCAGTCAGTACCTTCTGGGGTAGGCTCCAGTTCAGAAGCAGAGGCATGTCCAAGCGAAAGTGTCACCCGACTTTGGTGTCATGAACACGAGGAACTCGGGAGCGGATTCAGCGACGAGTGAGCGCTGAAAGATCCCGCTCTCACAAAGGGGGGCCAGCGCCGTGGCAGCGTTTCCTCAGGCTGGGTTCGCGATACCACGGCGGAGCCAGAGCTCCGCGCGGCAACCGTTATCCCTCAAAAAGCCAAGCATTTCCTGACTTGGGGCTGGGAGCACCCGCGCTGCCTGGGATTTGAATAACGAGTCCCGCTCATGATCTAGCTATTTATATTTAAAAACGAACAAACGAGAAACAGGATATCGTACAGAAATCAACATCCCGTGCTCCGCTAATTGCTGAAAGAGTTTGGCAGCTATCAATTAGAAACCAGTGCAGTGTGAGAAAAAATTAGGAGCAATCGGACATGACTCTCCTTTCAGTTGGTGCTAAGTTGCAAGACAGGAGAACCCAAGCCACGGCAGCGAAACACGACAGAGACAAAATAAGCCACATATCACATCCTGCTATGTATCAGGCATTCAACACCGAGGCAAAAGTTTTTATCTTACACAAAAACTCACCCAAATGCTAGCCAAAGCGCAGTTATCAGTAACTATTCTCAACCAGAAAGAAGGGGGGG
>VXAK01014042.1:19015-78631 GCA_013399435.1 Arenaria interpres | reverse complement strand
GGTGGGGGGGGGGTGGGAAATGTTTTCTTTTAACTGCTATAAATGTTTTTACTGCCATCCCATTAGTACAGCACTGATCATCCAGGCCTTTTGTACTACCATACAGCAGTCTGCTGCTTCACACGCTGGTGACAGCGCTCCACTTAACAGTCTTCACCATTAAAAATGCATCTTCCTGACAGAGAGATAAAAGCCCAGCTCAGAGCAGTTCAATTCATCCAGTCACACAAGCAATTTGTTGACTTTGTTTATGCTAGAGATATTTAGAAACCGAACAGAAGAATTTGTCTTCATCAGCTGACTTAGCACTGAAGGAATATTGACCATCTTCAGCTTTACAGAAATGAGGAAGATTTGTAGCCAAGAGAAATGCTGCAACAAAGGCAAAAGAATAACAGCCAAATTGCCAAGCGTTTCTCTAACCCACCTGTACTTAGTGTGCTTTAAAAAACACAATTTAGAAAACACGAAGTCAGGTTCTCAGCAGGCAGTAATAAGCATCTGCCATCAACTCCAATTAATTCTGCTGCAAGTCTGGGCTAACACAACACAAGCCCGGTCGCAGGGAAGCTGGAACAGAGGGGCTGGCAAAGATAGAGCCTGTGAAAGCAGCTTTTGTAGCTTCAAGCTGACAGTCACCCCTGCAGCCAGTGCTTTCAGGTTTCTGCTGTTCTCTACAGGTTTATGAGTGTAGCCAAAGCTTACAGCAACAGAAAACACACACAGAACAAGCCAAAATCCCATTAAAGAATTGCATACAGTAAAGTTTTGCTTTCAGGAGACAGAGTCTTCTTCCTATCTGCTTGGCCTATATTTTTTTCCAGGTGACTAGTCAGGACCCAATTAGGTTTGTTTCTGAAGAACTACTACAGAACCATGCACTTATTTTACTCTGACGTTGAACATCATGCCATATATTGGGGAGATCTCACATACCAGCTGAAGGCAAAGCTGAAGACTACCACTAAACCAGCCTAACGAGAGAGAGATTTTTAGATAGGTAAAATAAAGTAAAACTCAGTTCTCAAAATAATTCTTACTTGAGACCAACTCGGGAACTACTTGTGCTTTTTAGGCTTGATACAGTCACCAGGGAGAAAAGTCTACCGTGGTCGCACAGCTCACGCTTGGAGAACTCACCCCATTACCTCATTTGTGACTGGAAACTTGCGGATCACCTAACACCTTCTGTGTGCTACACACGCACACAAGACGCTGCTTTGCCAAGTATCCAAATTTAAATAAGCCGTATAATGATAGAAGGTGGATCAAGTTACTTAACAGGAAAGAATGCGTAAGAGTTACAAGATTGTTCGGATGCCTGGGCAGGTAACAGACGCCTTTTTTTATACTTGCATGTGAGCCCTCTACAGTGGTATATCAAAGAACTTCAATGACGGCAGTGACAGCAGAGCAGAAGAGGTTCTTGCATTCAGTATTCCACTCCTATGTTTAGGCCAGCCAAACTTACCCTTTACCACTCTTATGATACAGCTCTCACTCATGCTCCTTCGCTACTTTGCAACCCATGGAAGTGTCAGTACAGAGCTGTCATGACCATCCCTATGTTCTTTGAATACGTAGAATAGTCACCTACCACTTCACATACCCTAAACATATGCAAGAACTTGTTTCCACGTTTGGGACACAGTTCCCAGCAAAAGATGTTTAGCAAACGCACGGCTTGCTTGTAACATCAGTTCATCTTAAACTTTGCAACTGCCTTAACCCAAGGTTTTCCAAACCATGAAAGCACAAATTCAGATACTAACTAGGAATTTCCTCCTAACTCCTCTGCATTTTTTTACTTAATTTCTAGTAAAGAGACTTATTAAGATGTTGTTTTTATGAACTCCGTCGTATTTAACACATACCCTATTTTTAAAAGGGCTTGCCTGAGAAGATAAGGCTATCACGTGGACAATCCCAAACAATTAATACATTCTCTGCATACACTTCCTTTTGGGGAGGGAAAAAAAAAAAAAAGCTACAGTTGGAGAGCTCATTGAAGTATTTTGCCCATGTATGGTCACTATCCACTTCTCAAACACAGATCAGAAGATAGCGAATTGCATTTTAGCAGATTTAAGGTGCAAGTGAAAGTGACTGAAATAAGCGTTTAATACACCGTGCTTAAGAAAGCAGCAGAGGTTTTTAATTCAGTAGTTTCAGATAGAAGCCCTCAAGGTTTTAATTTAAAAATTTGAACACGTTGATTCACTATGAAATGAACACACCTTGGAAACCCTATTTTTCCCTAGCTAAGAGGTCAAGTTTTCAGGACTCCTGCATGGCAGACCATGAC
Source organism: Arenaria interpres (assembly GCA_013399435.1). Lineage (NCBI taxonomy): Eukaryota > Metazoa > Chordata > Aves > Charadriiformes > Scolopacidae > Arenaria > Arenaria interpres. The sequence goes on along the minus strand of VXAK01014042.1, from coordinate 76,326 downwards.
GACTCCTAAACTGAGTAGCAGCTCACATTTGCTTGAAGACCAGTTGCATCCGATTTCCACAGATGCCACCACCTTTCTAACTTATTTGCTACAATAACCACCTTCTTTTATCACCGAAGGAGAAGATGGTAAGTGGTTAGTAATTTCAGCACTCACTCCAGATAGGAAAAATTACAGGCTCTATTCAGTCCAAGAGATCTAGTAGTCGTCCATGTATTTGGTCCAGAAAAAGTCAAGCACTGCAGTAACTTCTAGCTCCCTTAACAAGGCTCTAAATTCCTCAGTGATATGAAGCCAAGGAGTTAGGTCTTTTCCTGTTTGATATTTTCCCAGAAACTCCTGACTGCAGTAGTGAGAGGTTTCAGACTACAAACTTTCCTTAAAAAAGGCTCTGCATGTAGAAAGTTAGATGTCAAAAAGAGTGTCACCCAGAAGGTGACACTGCAGCAGAGACATAAGAAGTTACCAGTGGGTTCAAGACTCCTTGTCTCAAAGGACATTCACTAAGAAACTGTGAAAGACAAATGCACAGGATTTATCAGATAGTGTGTCTGCAGTAGAAAATAAAAATGGATTGCAACCTAATAGCCTTTAAACAGCTTCTCCACCCCTGCCAAGTAACATTCATAAGTTTTGTAGTACTGTGGAAATACACACCTGTACGAGTTGTAGCTTGTCCAGTAATCTCACAGTTCACAAGAGCAACTGCATAATCTTGCGGCAGTATCAAATGCCTAAGCAACTAGTAGTACAATTAACTTTTCCCAGATAACAACCAGCGAGCAACCCTATAAACGCAGCAAAAGACGTTTCAAAGGCGTATCGATCCAGATGCTGAACTCCCGACGGCTTCGAAACCAGGTGTGGGGCAGAGCAGGGAGCTTCCACCTCACTAGAATTACTCCAGCACCAAAGCCTTGATTCACGACTTTGCCAGATGGAGGGAGAGGAATAATGGATACCGTGCCCGAAGGCAGAGCGAGCACACCACAACCCACCAAGCACTGCTCTCATTGGGAGTCACAACGGCCTAATCTTGTCAATCACTAACTTAAAAAATACTAAGATTTCATCAGCCGCTTATGGTTATGCCGTGAAAAGAATTAAATACAGTTAGATAGTGACAGTGTTTGAAAGTAAATCTGTACAGACACAGCTGAATGGGTATTTCAGATTTAAGAGCTGAAAGTAATTACGAGCATGGTGGTTTTACTTTTTTATGCAGAGGAATTTCAGAAAAGCTATAGTTACTGTTAATAATAATAATAAACCTCAACCCACAAGACCCAGGGGCAACAGGAAAGGAAATGCTTTCCCAGAAAGCTTTGAGACAAATGAGTCAACGAAGCAGAGAGACAGTAACATCTTTTCAGAGGAACAGCTTCGTAAGACAAGACTTTTGCTCCAACAGCCATATACATGGTGAATAATTTAAGGGTTTGATAAAGACTCATGAGACCATTTGCATATATTCCCAAAAAGCTTGTAAGAGAATGTTTTGTTTGTGATTCTGGGTTCTATAAAACTGTAGGGAGAAAGGGAGCATAAAAACACTCAGATACTGTGCAAGGAAGAAAACACAACAGGTGATGAATACAGAGAATCAAGACGGATGGGACAGAGTTGTGTCTGAGGGTATATGGGGAGTTTCTGTTTGTTTTTTAAGCTACACTTTCATATACCTCAGGTGAAGTAACTTTTGCAGTACTTCAATAATTGCTACTCGAAGATACTACTTGTTTCAGTACTGCTAACCTTTATTTTCTCAATTTAGTATGCCTGGTACTTGACAGATATTCCTCAGCCAGCAGCTGCACAGCACTGCCTGACAGCACAAACAGTAAGATTTAGGCAGCCAGCTTTTGGAATTGGCTTGAGTCTACACAGGTAAGGAGCACAGGCAGGTTGCATTAACTATCTAGAGCTAACGTTGCTAACAATATTCATAGGAAGAGTGGCATAGGTTTTATCACGTCCTACCAACATGATCACAAATATTTGTGATCCAGGATTTGTGGAGTTTAAGTTCATTATTAAAGCATACCAAAGCCCACACTGCTTTACCTTCTGGGGTACCATCTTCATCTTACTAGTACTATTAGCACATCCTACTTTGTTACCTATATATTAAGGAACGTTCCCTGCATGTAGAGGAGAAGGACACCACAGCCCCAGTGTCTAGGGCTTCGCAAAAGTATGCTTAGATATAACATGGCAATCCCTGTCACATGGCTCCGTCCACTAAACTCCCATTTCTGGGCTGACAGGGGTCGGGGGATGAGAAGGGAAGAGTGGTTTTGCCAGTGACACAACAGCATTCTTGTTCATGACATTTAAATAAGTTATTCTGATGGATAATATAAATCCCATTCCCTTCAGATTGCCACAGGAATTTCTTAAATCATTTCAAGCTAAGGTATTACTTGTCATGCTCAGCTGCAATCAAAGCAAGATACAGCTTCAAGTAACTTAAAGTTTCAGAAATAAGCATGCAAATTCTTCTTTCATAAAAGACGACAGCTTTCTCTGGACTGATGAACTTAAAGCTCCATTTATGCCTAATTTCATCATTCTACACCTGAAGTTATTTTTTACTTAAAGTGGCCCAGATAATGAAATGTTTCTCTCCGCAACTGAAAGTTAGTTTGCTGATGAGAGTTAGCAGTGAACACTTAACGGAAATCGGAAAATAAGTTCCCCTGAGGAGTGAATTTCATTCCTCCCGCCCATCAACTCTCCCTCCCCTGGGGGAGCTTAGCCTATCTGGGAATTATCTACATTAGGAATTTATTCTTGGCCATGTCTGGATGTCCTGTTCTCACTGAAGTCAAGGCTGAAACTTGTTTTGCAAAAGCCAGCGAGGAAACATGTCAGTTGCACCAATAAGAGTGAGCACATTTCATAATCTATCCTTTCTGTGCTTCCCAGCACCGTATCTAGGAAGGCAAGGTATGTCTTCCTCACCAAGCCTCATCCTTGTGTGTGGTGGGATTGGCAAGCATGCCTTCCAGTTTCAGCTGTGACACCTGCATGGTCTTCCAAAGCACTTCCATACATTTCTGTATGGCAGACACCAGTACGCTTCTGGGAGGAACAATGGAAATCTCAACTCCAAGGGTTATGCTAAACATGGCAGAAATATACAACACTAGTCAGGTTTATTATTCTCTAGGGAGTTTTTAAGCCATTTGGCACGGTCCCAGGTGCTGTAGTTTCTGTTTGTTCATGAGCTCTCAAGGACCTGAAGCTGGCGTAGGATACAAACTGGCTCATTTCTGTGCTTTTGCTCTCAGAAAAACTTAACACCTTCCATAAATTAGGTAACTTCAAAAGAGAGTTATTTTACAATGAAAAAGGTGTCGCGGATTCATAGTTTAATCAAGAGAATTTTATTAGAACTATAAAAGTTGAGACATTTATATGGACAGTCAGCTAGAAGGAAAATCTGAAAAGCACACAATTCATTTGAAAAGCCCAATTAAAATTCATACACCAAGATGGTAGTTTAAGTTCATAGGGATTTACAGGAATAAAAATGGGTGAAACTTAATAGCTCCATATTTTTAGATGCATAGAAGCCAAGTTGACCCAAGTAGAAATCTTTGTTTGGGGCTTTGTTTGTTGTTGTTTGTTTTTTTTAAAGGGAGAAGGGGAGCCATTATAAGAGGGTTATGATACATCAGAGCAAACAGTAACAAAAATATTAATAGAAAAATATAAGCATAGACATGTTTGCTCCCAAATCCAGTACTTGGCATGTAAGTAATTTCAAAATGGCAAACAAGAGCAGCTTTCTGCAGTGTTGCAACCTGCCTAGCTGAGGCTGTTCTCCACAGATGCTTGAACCTACATCCCGTAAAGATTTTTACATCCCGTTTCTCTTGACGGGAACACTGAGAAGGACTAGCTCATACTTGGATGTTCAACTTAGTATCATACTAAAAGTACTGCACTCCTGAAGAGTCTGCAAGGTGATGTAAAAGGAGTTTCACACTGCAGAACGGATATTTCCATTTTTCTGGAATTAAACAATTTGGAGTTGCTCACCAGCACGTAGCATTTGAGAAACTGTATTACCTTCCATTAGTAGCAGCTTTATGATGATTGCTAGCCTAATTTATTTAGATGACACACGCGCTGAGGCTGACCATAGCAGACTGGGATTCTAAAAGGACACATAAAGCAGAGCTGCTGCAAGGAAACTGTAAGCCTTAACAGCAATTTTTTATATGTGCAGTAAAAATCGCTAGGGAACAGCAAATTTAAAACTTGTGCCCTCTTGTATTAAAAGCACAAGAGAAAAGCACTTTGAGCACCCATTAGAAATCCATCCGTGTTAAGGACGTACTGAAATAAGAGCTAACCAAGGGGAAAAAAAAAAAAAAAAGACTGTTACCTACAAATTTAGTTAGTTATAGAGACAAAGAATGAAGTCTGTTACAAGTTACTGGATTGACAGGTCTGAAATTTTTAGGTACAACCAAGGAATGATAATCTTTCAAGTTAAAAAAAATAAAATATCCAGAGCATCAAAGTTGAGTGATCATCACTTCTGGGAATCAGTCATTGGTTTAAGTGGATAAATGGGTAAGTAGGAGGCTAATTTTAAGGCAGCACTTCAGGGAGACACGTTAGGGATTAACAGATACACATCGTGTAATAACATCCTGGTATTACACTGATTATTCTCAAGTGATGTGAAATACAGGATTTAAGACACACAAAGCTTTTTCCAATGGCAAATATCTGAATGCTGTAAGATTCAGATACTGGTGAAGAACAATTGGCAGTGCTAGTATTTTATTCAGTTTTTTTTTAAACCGATGAATATAGGCAGGAAATTAAGATCAATCTGAGGTCAAGCTGCTGTAATGTATGTTGACTGTAACAAGTATTTTACCAGAAATAAAGAAGGCAGAGTCATCTCTGCAGGCAGCTTTTGCCAAGAGTCGTGTACTGTTAATATATAGCTTGCTTCACATTGCTTGCTTGCTGTGAATTCCCAAGCAGTGAAGCACTGTTCATGATGCACAAGCTCCACAAATAGCCCCACCTCAGTTACACCTAAGGGGTGCACACGTGCCACTCAGAAATTAGGATTCCCCCAAACATTAAGTTATGTCTCATTTCATAGTCTAGAAATTTACAGTAAGAGCTGTGACTTTTCTAAAAAAAATAAATATACTTGTATAATTTTACCCAGTTTATGGAATACCCTACAGTTTCATTCCGCAAAAAAGCAATGCAGACAGTTGGAAGAATATTTACGTACTACAGAAGGATTTAAAAAGAGCACTTTTATTTGCTTTACAGTTGCGATGCATCACCTTCAGAATTTACAAGATTCTTTGCATGGAAAAAAAAAAAAAGCTGTGGACAACAAAAATAGATATCTGATGGAGGAAGCAATAACCCACTGCTTTTTACTAATGTTCTTCCGAGTTCTGTTCTTTCAGGGTTTTGATTTACCACGCTTTTCAGGGGGAAAAAAGGACCTGCAGCTATAGGAGCTGTCAAATCCTGAGGCCTGATCTTCTGGTAAGAACAGAGTATATGCTAGTTAAGCTTTTACAAATCACGTATAATGCTAACATGTGGAATAATACAGCAGTTTGGATTCTGCAGTTCTCGGAAGGAACGTACCCAGAAATAGGTTCATGCAGCCAACAGCTTAGTAACACTGGTGTGAGAAGGACAAGCATGTAATTACTGATACAGTACTAGTCCTCTCAGACTAAGCAGAGGTTTGCCTTCAGAGCAAGGCCTGATATTTTTAGACGTGAAATTAGGTTGGGGAACAGATGAAAGAATAAGCAACTCCAGCTGTTAAAAGCGCCCTTACTCTTGCTCTCAACCCCAAAACTCCCAAGCACCTACCAAAACTGCAGTGTACAAAGCAGCACATGGGTTTCATACCCCATAATTATATGAAGCAGCTAGTCCTTAGAAAGGTTCCTATATGCAGCTGGGAAGGAAGAGATGCACCTGGAAGCTGAGATGATGAAAGGCTTTCCCACCACCACCTCCCCAGTATATTCTCAAGATAACACATCAAAAATGTTTAGTCCTGATTACTTATCACTATAGCTGCATACAAATATGATTGTGGATACTGTTATGTTTCCACAAGGCTTGGCTGGATGCTCACACCCACAGAAGGTAAGAACACACTTCCACACGCTCATTTACAAAAATCGGCAAGTTTTGCCCACCCAGCTTTACACAGCACTTTCACCAGCTTCATGAGCAAACTTTCCCCAAAAACAGACTAAGAACTGCAGCTATGAGATACTACCCAGCAGCTGCTGCTCATAAACTGGCTAAAATGGAGTTTCAGAGCTCTTTAAGTCCCCAGATAATGTAAAAGTATCTAACAGACTCCCTAACAGGGGAGGGAGCTGCTCTTTCTAATACAACAGGTCCCTTCACCACACTAAGAACAAAGCCGTATTTGTATTATTTCACCACTTATCTGAACACCGCCCCGCGCTATCAAGCAAAACACACACCGTGCTCGTGTGATAACGTACCCCATGCTAAGGCAGCCTTACTTTTTCACCAGGATGTGAACACATGTCCCAAGCCCCATTACAAGCACCACAGAAACAGCTAATTTCAGGTTCAGCTTGGATTTAATCAGCAGCCACTCCATAAAGCCTCCGCACACCCACAGGTCTGAAAGAGAGCTGGCTGAGGAGCCAAATGTTTTCAGACAGATGCTACTGGCATAGCATATTAATACGAAATTAATCAAACTGTGTACCATGCTTAAATCCTGCTTTTACTTTGACAGCCTAAGATGACGAGGGAGGATGTGGAGATGACCTCCACATTCAAACTGAGTGTCTCAGCTAAGAGCATCCCATTTAGACAGCCAGAAAAGAGTCACGGAAACTTTTTTTTTTCCAATATGAGGTCCTAAAGACATTTAAGGAAGAGGTCAAGAAACACCCACGTGCAAAGGCGCAGTAAATAAACCTTGCAACATGCACAGTGGGCTTCAAAGCAGTTGGCAAAGGAACAGAGGTGTGACAAAGAGGTTACAACATCCATCCTCATTCCTGTTATTTTGCTATACTCTAAGAGCTCGGTGAGGACCCCTGCAAGTGTTTTTAATTTTAAAAGCCAAAGCTACTGAAGTATTCCTCATTTTATTCTGAAGTAGGAAAAAAAAAAGAAAATTTGTTTACTACGGTGTTCTTTATATTTACAAGTGCAATCTCATTTCTTTGGCAGATCTCTCAAGTAAGTTTGCCAGTAAAAGGTTAAGGTTACAATATTGAATTTGTTAGAGTCTAACTGCTTGGGTGAAAAAGAACTTGCTTTTCTGAGATACTCCAGAATGAAATGAAAAAGAGAGACCTCTGCTCTTTCTGGCAGTAAAATCTCCCCTGCCCCAGCATTGTTTCTCCATTACTGCAAAGATGCAGGGTTCAAACTCTCTCTTTTCAATGCCGCATCCAGAAGAGTTCCGGTGGACTGATCAACCATTTCTAGAGACCCACTGACTACAGAAGAGCAGAGGGTCTTCCTCTCAAATCCACCTGCAAGATCAGAGTTTTAAATGCCTACATATGTTCATCTGGTCTGATGCATGCAGTAAGATTTCTATAAAGTAATTGCAAAGGCTATGCAGTAGAAGAAGAAAAAAAAAAATAATTCCTTAAGGGTTAGTACCACTTTTTGCTAAAACTCTTTCCTGTATCAGAGTGTTTAAGCAGCAGCACCTTAGCTATAAGGTCAAAAGGGTTTGTTGGTTGTCAGGGTGTTTTTTTTTTTTTTAAGGGGGTGTTGGGGCTGGAGTGCTTTGTTTTCTGCTTTTAAATTGGTTACTTTTTCTCACCTAATCCCTGACAGCTGAAGTAGCTCATTTGTTCCTTCAGAAGATTACCTTTTTTTTGGTCCTTCTGTCCTACATGTTTGCCTAGGAAGCTAGAGAGGAAACACTTTTCATTTTTACATGCTAGCAGTGGAGGGGCAGAGCAAACAGAAACCATTTTGCTCTAGTTTTATCATTTAAGCAAAAAAATCTTTGCAATAATGTGACAGAAAAATGGAGTGTAAGTATTTCAGAGTGTGTTACAGTCCGTTAAAAGACTTCTCTATTTCCATCTGACTTTTTTTAAAAAAAAAAAAAGCCCAAGTCTTTACTAGACCTTATTATATCTTGTAGCCGATAACGATTAAGTTAAATGTGCACATTTTCCCCCTCTCTTCCTCCACAGAGGAAACTCTCTCTTCCCAAAACTTGAACCAAATAACAAAGTCCATCTTTCCCATGAGGAAGAAGACAGATAACAAAGCTTTCTCTCCATTTCACCTGTGTCATTCATACATTCAACTGCATGCTGACATTTCCCAAAGCAGCCGGGTTATAGCCAACCTAAAATAGGTCACACAAGGTGAGCCACCAGTGTCCACTTAGCATCTCTGTTAGTCTTTCTAAGGTCACTTATCCTACCATCATTTTCCTATGGAATTCAAGGAATCTGATATGGTTTGGGAGATGCCATCCTTTTTTTTTTTTTTAAATACAGAACTGAGGCTTTATGCACCAAGCAACTGAAAACATTGCAACCATACAATTTGAAGGTGAACTTGGAGAGGCAAGATATACAGGTGTTTTACGGTGAATTCTGCCTGGAAAGCGCCTTGAAAGTACTGGCAAGCACTATAAAAAATTCTGTGAGAATCGCATAAATTTTTTTTTAAAGCTCCAATTTTCTGAAATCAGACTCACTTCATATCCAGCTTTATTTTTAGGCATCAAGTTGTGTTTCTTTATACTTCAAAAAAGGAGATTTCAGATACTTCATTCCCTAGTAAAGTCTATTTATACTACACAGCACATAAGTAGCATGAAGAGCACAATCTGATCTGCGGTGGCTGATGAACGACAGACAGGACATCAGCCCATTTATATATGCTACCAGTTAATGGAACGGCCGCATAAATACAGAGCAGAATGCCAAGAAGGCTTTGCCTTGGCTTTTTTGCAAGATGAGCAGGCCTTTCTCCAATGCTTTTGCCAAAATAAATTTTCCACAGCTCCTGTTTAATAACAGGCTCTTGAGCAACTTAAAAAAAGCTTAATCTGTTAGGAAGGAAGTTATTTGCCTAGACAATTCTATGATTCTATGGTTCTTCACTCCAACTCAATAGGGCTGGGAAGAGATTCACTGGCTCTCAAAAACTTGTTTTGAGGATTCAGAAACCAGGCAACGCAGCAGGCTGCATCTGCACATCTTAACTTTTTCTGAAAGCACAGCCAACTTAACCGTTCACAGCAGTGTCCCTACTGCTTATATTCGGGTAAACAAGTGCTTCTACCGACAACCATGACTTGATACATCCATTTTTCATACCCCCCTAGGTTCCTATTAAGATACAGGGCAGGAAGCAAGGCCAATTTCTGTTTACCAACCATTATCATTTATCATTTCACAGAATGAAACCATTAAAATTAAGGTGCAGTGTAACAGAACATAGTAATACTATTTATTTTTTTTTCTTTTTGCATAAAACTAGTTTCAGGAACAGAACTTGGGCTGGAATTCCCACTGCCTTAGTTCTGGTCTTAGACAAGCCCTGTCACTCACAGAGGCAAGTGTTTGTCTCAGTTACTGCGAACAGGTAGTGTCTGAAGTCACTTTCTGGAAGACAGTCAGGAATATACAGAATATTGCTCACACATGAGTAGTTGTGTCCTATCCCCAGTGTCATGAGAGACAGAAGGATAATAAGAGAAGTGACATCCTCAAGCACAGATAGAGAGAATATATGTTCAGTCGCCTTCTTTGGCTAAAAGCTACCTGACGTGCAGTGCTTTAACTTCAACCCTTGCTTCAGATATTTGATCCTCTCAGGGGAAAATAGAGCTCCCCAGTTCCTAGACAGCAAAAAGGCAGAATGTTTGGAAGGAAACACCTACTGACTCAGAAAACGGAGTGAAAGACTTTATTGGGATCTCCACAGCTAATTTGGAGGTGCCCCGTTTGCTTTTGCAAGGGATCATAGCATGCTGGTAGGCTTCTCACAAGGGAAGAGTTGTATGCCCAGTCCACGGGACTGGAAAGAAAGATCACAGGTCCCTTGTGAAACATTAAGGACCATCTACAGACACCTTGTAAGCCTCAATTCCTGGCTAAAAAAAAACCAAAAAGGTTTCTAAAATTGCATCATCAGTTCCTTCTTGTCTTCCTCATTCCCCTAAGCATCTAGGGCCCATGTCTTCCACTGTATCTGACCGCTCTCTCTCCATCTTAAGAGCAACCTTTCTCGGGGAAGGGTGAAGGGGGAGTTAAGAAGAGACAGTGAGCAAGCGGCTGTGTAAAGCTGAGACACCCCCACAGAGGAGAACTGTCAGGCATGTACTGTGCAGGCATCTGTTCTGTTCAGCTGGCCAATACACACATAAAGTGTGTGCACAGCAAACATCAGCTGCAGCTGGCATAACACACTGTTTCTTGCCCAGCAACTAGCTGAGAACACAGGATAAGCTGGAAAATGAAAAGACTGCTTAAAAAAAAAAAAAAAAAGAACTTGATAAATGCTTTGTATGAAAGAAGTTCTTATTGTGCATTTTGTTTGTGTGTTTCCCTTCCCTCTTATTTCTGCTTCATCTCACCGGACAATTTCACCTTCATTTTCCAGGAAATGCTGAAGGCCTAGCAGAATCTTCTGAGCCATCCAGCAGCTTACAATACAGCTTTCTTATCTCTTTAAAACAGAAGGAAGTGGATCAAAACGAGAAAGTCTGTAACTGTAAATGGCAGGAGTGTTTGTTCTGCAGCAATCTGGACTTTTCCCATTACTGAAGGAGAAGCTGTATTTCAGTTTTACATGAACACTAGCGCAGCGTTGGTCCCTTCAGGCACAGTGAAAAATCACTTATCTTAACCAGTTCAATACCTCCTTCCTACACCCTCCTAGCCACACACACATCACACTATTTCATTGGTTATGGTCACAGCTCTCTAGAGTATGAACCCAAATGACTAAAACAGCCGATAAGATCACACAAAGACTACATTATTCATGATCACCGATGCTATGCCAATTCAGTGTGTTTAAGCTTGATCTGTTCATATTGCACTTCGCAGGATGTCATTCAGCACCATCCGCTATTTAAGAAAACTGAAGTCACTGGAGAACATTTCCCTGGTTTAGGTACTGCCTCTGAAGCCAAATCAGAGACATATCAGCTGGACTTTGCAAGGGCAACAAAAGGGAGCTGCATCCCCAACAGGACAGCGGTGAGCCTAACACATCTCTCTTGGCTTGTCTCACAGTGCACGTCCACAGCTTCTAGATGTAAAGACTTCACGTTTTCCAAATATGTAAGAGCTATCCCTCACCTCCTTCCACAGAGTATTCTCAAGGGTGTTATACCACCAGGCTGGGATATCTGTTGCTTGTCTTCAAGGACCGAAATGATTAAGTGGTTGAATTCAAGGAGTGTTACACAACCCTCATTCACAGAAACAATTCTTAAACCTTGGCAGAGACCACAAGTTTTGCTCTCCTGTAAGACAATGCCACAGCCACTTAAAGTACAATCAAGTTCAATATTAAAAAATGAGTTGACTTTTTGGATTACTTGCTTTCAACAGAAAGACAGACTCCAATTAGCACATAAGACGTTGATATAGAGGTACTGCATTTGGCTAGTCAAGGATCTTTAAGTCCTAGAGAGCTATGTAATATTTAAATACTTGGTCTGAGTCTTATGCTGATCATTTTTGACAAAATGAGCTAGAGCACTTCATGCACACGGTATTTCTGTGACTGTTGATCAAAATGCAGCTTTTTCATGCTTTAGACAAGACTATTGGTGTAAACAAACTGCATTAATAATTTAGTGAGTGGTGAATAAAAGATGGAATTTTATTACTACACGTGAATGAGGTACAGTAAGCCATCTGATGAAGGAGATAGAACTTCAGCCTGTAGTGAATCCCATCCTGCCCCATCCCATCCCCAAACAGCTTTCTGTTTTTCCCCTTTGAAATGAATCTGGAGAATTCAAATCCTCACTGCAGACAGCAGAAACACAGTTAGATTGCAGAGTGCCTTTCATCTCGCCGACATCTGGCCAGGCACTAGCAATCCAGACTCCACAGATCAAATTTATTAGTCCATCACCAACCATAATGGCAATTTGAACATCTCTGTTGAGCCCAGGTGTAGGTGCCTACGGGTGAATAAACTCAAGACCGTGAAACAGCAACAGAGTGAGAATCCACTAACACGGAACTCAATTTTTTTTATTACCTCTCAATAAACCAACCCTAAGGTTACTATCTAAGTATCCCAAACTAGGTAAGAGTATCCTTGAAGACAAGTAAATACAATTTTTTCTGTTGCCTTCCATTTTCCAGTTTATTTAAATATCTAACAATAAGAGAAAAAAAATAATCCAGTCTGGCTTCCACTCGAGTCATTGAAAAGACTAATTTTTGAGCACCACATCAGAACCAAGTTTACTGAATGCAATCTGTTACTTCAAATGATATTGAATAAAGTGCTTTTTTTATTTCATCTTGGTTATTTACTTACCATTCTCTTCCTAGTTGCTTCCTATTACCTTTCTCTTGTTGCCATGTGCAAGTCAAAATTTAATTCCTACTTTTAAGAACCCTGTTCCTCCTAAAGCAAATCCTTCATAAACTCCTCATACCATTTTTAAAAATGGATTAAGGCAACAGGGGCATTTCCTAATATCCAACTACTTAATTATGGGAACTTATGTACCTCAATCTTGGCTTCTATCCAGAATTTAACCTTCTAGCCAAAAGGTTCTTTAACGCTCTAGCACACCTAAGTAAGCAACTGCGACCTGAGCTGCTTACTGACCAGTGGTACTACTTGTTATCATCCGAAGGATGAACATATGGGAAGGCAGAGCATTTCCTATCGTATTCAGTGTTACCCAACAGACGTGTTTCAAAGGCTTCCACTTCAGCCTCTGGTAGTAAGTAGATCCTAACAGAAAGGCCACACATCTATCCAGTACAGCAACTTTCTGCCCTACCACCTCCACCACGCCCTCACGTGGTCATTAAGAGTTAGTTTCCTTAATGAGTAAGCCTGAAAAGCAGCATTGATTCCAGAGAGAGCAATCTCCCCACTACCAGCTGTGTATCCTTTTCGATCACGGTTTATGGTTAGCAGGATAAATCCTAAAGAGGCTTGAGCCGGATTGTGTCTAGCGAGCCCAGGAGCCTCAGGGAGTCCCACAACAAAGCTCTAGCGCTACAGGATCTGCCCATGTGCTTTTACTGAACAATTTATCACCCTTGGACAGCTCGGTGAGCTGCAGAAATCCCTTCCAATCCTTTCCTTACAGCAGGGAGTCTCTAGCTTCCAAAAAGTCCTTGCTCAAGTTTTAGACATTAATCAATGTTATCTTGATGACCCTTGCTTGCAGAAAGTAACCAAACATATTTTAGAATCAGTCTGAGACACAGACTCCCTTTTGTGAGGCTTAAGGCCCTGCTACATCCAAATGGTTACCTCTGGGCAATAATACTGATTAAGGAAAAAAAGAAATTTGAGGTTCTGTCAAAGGTTCTTTAAAACAGATCCTAATTAATGGGCCAGCTTCACCAAAATAGTGCCTTGCCTTGACAGTTTTCTACGATAGCATAGAAACGAGTACAGCCTACTATACAAGTAATTAGCTGGCAAGTTGGAGCGGAAAAAAAAAAAAAGAATTCTGTCTACAACACTGTCAGTTGTACAAGCAAATCCTCCTTTACTCTTCTACCACTCTATGGCTTTGTAGAGAGTCAACTTTTCAATGGGGTTAATCGTGATGACGAAGTTATGCCTACAAAGAAGCCATTTTTGCACCCCAAAGTCAATTTCTCCAATTTAGTACCCCCTGCTCAAGGAAGACATACAAAGAATCTTAATTCTTTTATGTCAGCAATTCTGGGTTGTTCTGTTGGGGGGGGGGGTTGCCCTTATTTTAGACAAAGCAAAGGGTACCAGATCTGCAAAGAGAAACCCAGATATCAAGACTCAAGAGTTCTGTGAAAGATAAGCCCCTGCGAACTGCATGTAACCCCTCTTCCAATTGATTCTGTCTGAGCTACTAAAATAAGGAAAGTTTTGTTGGGTTTTTTATCAAAACTGGAGGAGAAAAGAAAAAAAAAAAAATCTGTGTCTAGGTTCAATATCTAAGTTCAAATCATACAGATGACTTAGCTTTAGTTAGCTTGTAGGAGAGAACACCTTTGGCAATTTGCCTTCTGACAACAGAAAAATTAAGTGCCTGTGGGAAAAATGATGCAAATGATGTCAGAGAGAGTCACCTGCAAATTATGACACTGAAGTAAACTGTAGGAAAGAACCTGTTTGCTGGAAGTTGCATGGCATTGTGAAGGCAACCTGAACACCTTCCAATGCCATCGTCTGGGAAACAAGGTATTGCTAAAGTCCCATGAAACCAAGCTACACTCTATCAGCTGATTCTTTGCCCGTAAGTGCCATTATCAAAGTATTTTATCAAGTGTAACACCACCTGTACGAGCTTCAACTGTTCTTTTCCAGTTCTTCAGGGAAAGCTGCACAAGCAGCAGTAAGGTCTGTTCTTTACTGAGAGCCCATTCTGACATTAAGTAGGCAGAAGTTGCTCTTTGTATCTCCTACTTAAAAGGCCCAATAAAACAGACTAAGAATAGACGCAGTCAACCATACCTCCTACAACAGAAAACCCTTGTATTTCAGTCACGAGTGCCAACTATCATGCCATGAAATATTCCAAAAGATTTCATGATCTTTCCCAAACTATAGCTCTCCTAGAACAGCACTGCTGCTTCTGATACGCTGGCAGACATTACCTGGCAGCACATAACTCCTGACCTAGACTTTGATCTTGAAAATGGTAATGAGTCAAGGGAACAACTACCTTGCAGTATTATAAAATATTGTTGCTACATCTGTGATTCAGTCTGGCTGTCCCTCCAAAACCATCAACATAAACAGAGGAGGTCATGTGCACCAAGTAGACGCACCCATAAAGTCTGTTTAACTGTTAACACACTTGCTCCCATAAAAAAATGCAAACTAGCTGAATGTACCCAGAACAAAAAGTGTTTTCAGATGGACTGAGAGCAGCCAAGTTTATTCTCGTGGGTGGAGCATTTATTCTCAGGCATAAGACTCCGGTTAACAACTCATGAAATCCTAGCATTTGGAACTGTAAAGTCGGAGCAGTATATCCCCATCCAGTGGATCCTTTTAAAACCCTTTGACATGACCCCACTGACTGAAAGGAAGCACGCAAACACTCTAGAGGCAGGGACATAATCTCCAGAGTAAATGACTAACTCGAAATAAATACTTGAGGCCTTCAACAGATCATATTAGAAAGCTTATGCACGTATGGGGTGAGAGGTCTCATTATGGATCAGTTCCCAATAAAGAAATCCCTCTTGTGGTTGGGGCCGAGTTGGCCAACGACAAGATGACAGATGCTCTTCCCCCACCTCTTGCTCCAAGGAGAAGAGGAAGAGAGACAAAGAAAGTTATGAGGTTTAGGAAAAAAAACTAAACTAATGTAATGAAATATTAATAATAGAATAAAAAAGAAATAATCAAATAGATACAATATATTAAAATATATCTTGAAAACTGTATCAAGCTCCCAGGGAGATGTCACCAGCAAGCTCTAGGAAAGTCCCAGACTGGTCTCAGCAAACTGGAAAACTCTCACTGGAACTGGATTCTGGAACACTCGGATAGGCATCAAAGGTAGACAAACTGACAGAATCCTCCTCATTGAAGAGGAGCCAACCTGATCACTTTGATCCCTCAGCTTTTATACAGATCATGGCAGATGGGATGGAGCACCCTATTGATCAGTTCGGGTCACCGGACCTGCCCACCCCTCCCCACAGGTACAACCCCTCCACTGGGTAAACCACCAGGCCTGCCGACCCCGCTTGCCACGGCAACAAGTGTAAGCAACAGCCTCTCACACTGACCCACTCCAAACCAGGACACCCTGAATCCTGCCCCTTTGAATCAAACTGCATTACCAAAGAGGCTCAAAATCTTAACGGAAGAGAGATTCAAAAAAAGTGAAGTGTCTCACTGATCAGTCAGAGTTTGCATCTTCACCGCACAGTCATCAAGCAACTGCTGTCTTTGCAGATGATTCTGCCCCTCAGCTCTGGTGAGAGCACACCTACGTACTGTGTCCAGCTCTGGAGTCCTCAATGGAGGAAGGACATGGTCCAGAGGAGGGCCACAAAGATGATCAGAGGGCTGGAGCACCTCCCCTCGGAGGACAGGCTGAGCGAGTTGGGGTTGTTCAGCCTGGAGACGAGAAGGCTCCGGGGAGACCTTATAGCAGCATTCCAGTACCTGAAGGCAGGCTACAGGAGAGATGGGGAGGGACTCTCTAATCAGGGAGTGGAACGACAGGATGAGGTTTAAATGGTTTTAAACTGAAAGAGGGGAGATTTAGATTAGATACCAGAAAGAAATTCTTTCCTGTGAGGGTGGTGAGACACTGGAACAGGTTGCCCAGAGAAGCTGTGGATGCCCCATCCCTGGAAGTGTTCAAGGCCAGGCTGGATGGGGCTTTGAGCAACCTGCTCTAGTGGGAGGTGTCCCTGCCCATGACAGGGGGGTTGGAACTGGATGATCTTTAAGTTTCCTTCCAACCCAAACCATTCTATGACTCTATGACGAGCAAGCACATCAATCTACCCAAGCGAAGCTCCGCTCTTCACACTCCCTTTTTCTGTATGGCATCTCCCATGGAGATGGCTGGCTGCACTGGCAGACACACTTTATCCTAGTGGAGGGTGGGAGGGTGGTGTTGTATGCCCACTGTACTGCTACTCCGAGTAAAGCAGAGCTACAGCAAAGCTACTGTGGAGCTGCCAGCACTTGAACTCTTCTCCCTGCATCTTTGCTGCAGAGCAGACAGGCCTGACCAAGAGCTGGAACGTGTCTCCAGCTCTGACCTGCGCCTCTAACAACCTCAGGGCTGGTCTGAAGGCTTTCCACACCAGTCTAACAGAGGAGAGCCTGGGTTTAGCGCAACAGCAGTGAAACAATTTACTAGGTTTGAGGATCCCAGGCACTCATCTATGCACAGCCAGCAGTAGGGCTGCCACCCGGCAGGTCTCCTCTATGGAAGACTGGGAAGACAAGAGTATGCACAGAGGGGGAAATAAGGTATGTGAACTTTCCTATCTTTCTACAGATTCAGAAGTCTCATCATCTTCCACTTTGATCACAGCATCAAGACAACAACAACATACCCAAGACTAAAAGAGTTTCCATTTACCTTCCCAAATGTAAAGAACTAGGTTGCTTTAACTGGGAGCAGAGGAGACACCATCCTGTGCTTTCCTCAGAAATACCTTAAGTTTCTCAAACAATCTTCTTCATGATTTGAAGTCAGAAGAATCTTCACCTAAGTTTAAAACTATTTGTCTTAGGAAGTGATGTTGCTCTTTCTAAGCATGGTTTGTCATTAAAACAATGGGGAGATGAGTACAGGAGGGAAGAAAATATTCTATGCTTCAGTGACTCTTATTAGGAAGAAACTGAAGGGAAATACCCTGTATCTTCTTTTCCCTTAAAACATACGCATTATCCAAAGCAGAGGCTAGTACCACTGAACACTGGAAAAGTCTGATTTGACTACACAGTACGAATGTATCACAGAATGATATAAGGTTGGAAGGGACCTCTGGAGATCATCTAGTCCAACCCCCCTGCCAAAGCAGGTCCACCTAGAGCAGGTTGCACAGGAACGTGTCCAGGCGGGGTTTGAACATCTCCAGAGAAGGAGACTCCACCACCTCTCTGGGCAGCCTGGTCCAGTGCTCTGCCACCCTCAAAGTAAAGGAAGTTCCTCCTCATGTTTAGGTGGAACTTCTTATCTTCGAGTTTGTGCCCATTTCCTCTTGTCCTACCCCTGGGCATCACCGGAAAAAGACCAGCCCCATCCTCTTGACACCCTGTATTTCACCATGACACCCAGTCATTCAATAAGGAAATTCAAATTCACACTGTCACAATCTACTAGTCCTCTGCTCCTTACAAGTTCCTCTCCTTTGGGGTGGGGAGGAGGAAAAATCACATCCTTTAAGGATTACATTTTGTATGTGCAGCATAACTCAATACCACACACAGAGTGAAAAGAATGATGCACATCAGCCCGAAACCACTTCTAGCATCCACCAACAAAAGTCCCCTTCCAGGTCCAGAGCATTGCCAACATTTTGGGGTTTTGTTACACAACTGCAAGAACTGTTTCAGCTCCCACTGTGTCCAGATTTTCCTCTGCTTGCAATTGTTAAAGACTGTTTTTCCCGCTGTGTTATGGAACAATAGGAACGATAAATGTACCCAAGAGCAATATTTGAGTCAAAGATTATTGATATCAAGTGCTGGTGTTTGGCATGAGATGAACTAAGTTCTGTTACGTTAGACGGCTCCCCCCTGCCAAAACCCTAACCTCATTTTCCAGAGGGAAAAAAACCAAGAAAAACTCAACCTAAGTAAAAACATTTTTAGGAAGGTCATCCACTGAAAAAGATATGGCTAGTTCCATTATTTGTTAGATATTGGCAATAAAATCTATAGAACTATAACCAAACACATTTGATCTGATGTTTAGAAAAATTCAGTGGCATGAAGACTTCAGCTATGTCCATAACTTGTCTCTTCTAGTACAGGGCAGTTAACACCAACGGTCACTAGTGTGCTTTGGTCCACTTTCTTTTTAATCAAGGTTGTTTGTTTATTCAGCCTTTATGAACTGGGTGAAAGTACGGTTTTGCTTAGGTACACTTTGGTCACCACCAGCTCTCCCCTAGGAATCATTGTTCACGACCGCAAAATTTGCTTATCTTAATATTTCAGTATATTCTGCTATTTGTACCGAACATCCTTTTTATCAAAAGGTACACATACCACTGGGTTCTTTGAAGCACTTCAAAGCTTCACAGTTTTGAAAGCGGCGACGCAAGCAGATACCCAGCCATAGCAGCTCACCCCTTGAACACAGCACGCGAAGCGTCTCGCACTCGAGCCCAGGCCCTGCACATCCAGCTCTGGACATGGATGGATTGGGGTGGGCAGGACACATCTTACAGGAGCGGTGACATGAGGATGCTGGCCCCACGTTGGGCACCAAGGGATGGAGCACCTCTCCTATGAAGACAGGCTGAGAGAGCTGGGTCTGTTCAGCTTGGAGAAGGCTCCAAGGAGACCTCATAGCAGCCTTCCAATACATGAAGGGAGCCTACAGGAGAGATGGGGAGGGACTCTTTGTCAGGAAGTGTAGTGACAGGACAAGGGGTAGCGGTTTTAAATTGAAAGAGGGGAGATTTAGACTAGATATTAGGAAGAAATTCTTTACCGTGAGGGTAGTGAAGCACTGGAACAGGTTGCCCAGAGAAGTTGTGGATTCCCCATCCCTGGAAGCGTTCAAGGCCAGGCTGGATGGGGCTTTGAGCAACCTGCTCTAGTGGGAGGTCTCCCTGCCCATGGCAGGGGGGTTGGAACTGGATGATCTTTAAAGGTCCCTTCCAACTCTAACCATTCTATGATGCTGCAGCAGGAGAGGACGTGGGATCAGAGCTCTGCTTTAGGTGGATGCTCAGGAGTAAGAGAGGGGAAGGCTGGAAAGAACTAACATTTTTCTAGGGAACTAATATATAGCTCTGTAGCTGTTCACTGCATTAATGATTAATACAGGCTCTTGAGTAGTGAAATACAAGCAGCTCTTCAAAAGCAGATATGGAACACGAGGTACACAAGTGCAGAATGCGTTTCATCTAAGGTTTTACCATTTTTGATAAATGAAACAGCAAAACTGGGGGCTGAAAACCTTCAGTTTCTAGTATTGTGTAAAACTTAAGTGTTACAGGAGCCAAGTTACTTGCACTTGTATGGGACTAGTCACAATTTCAGTGCTTTTTTAAACTTTAGCACTAAAAAGGGGAACGCTTCCAAGTTTGGCACCCATTTCATACATGCATTGCTTAAGGCCCTCTGAACAGTATATGGGAACAGATATAAAATTGTTTTAAAGGAAAATAATACCAAAAAAAGGCAAGCCATCTCCTGCCTTACTACAGATGCAATCATTGCAAGTCAATTGAAAACCACAATTAATTGATACAGGATTATAGGAAAGGAGAGAATAAGACTTGGGTTTTTTGTTAAGATTTCATAATATAGCTTCAAGACTGTAGAAATGACACAGAAGAATGCAAAGATCATCCTTTAAACACACTGATTCAGAGACATAAGATCTGTTTTCCCCAGACTATTTCAACTTTTCCTGCAGTAATAATTCTTCTCTCTCCCTTATCTCCTCTAGCATTGTTCTAGGGCATGTAGTGCAAGCACCTTATCATGAGTTTCACTGCTGGATCCCTTAAACGCCAAGCCCTGGGAACGAAATACTTCTATTTACATTTCTTTAAATGGAAATTGCTGGAAGAGTGAAATGAGTTCATCAGTGTGGTCAATGAAACAGATACAGCTTAGGTTAAAACACCCACTCCTTAGGAAGCTGGTGGCTGTAATTGTGGTGTACCAGATTACGGATAGCAGAAGGATGTGTTCAGGAAGTTTGTGTTTGTGCAAACATTATGCGCACTCTTAACCACTGAAGTGGCATGAACCACCTTTGCTCTTCAGCGCGATCAAGTGAAAAAATAAGCAACAGAGCAAGTCATGTCGTTTATAACTCCAACAAAGCAAAGGAGACAAAGACATCTGTCTTGTAAATGCTCTAAGAAATAATGCCTATTTTACTGGACTTTTTCCCCCTTACAGGCCTGTAGCTCATACCCAAGTGTACTTTGCATCAATGTTTGAATAACATTCTTAAACCGCAGCTTGGATTCCATACCGACCTTGCTTCTCCTGCAGCACATTGAGCCTCACTTACCTGGGTGCTTTGATAAACCAGAGAAGTCATAGTATCAAGACAACACAGCAGAAAATCCCTTAAAACCATCATAAGTACCAATTAGGTACTACAATTATCAGAGGACAATTTAGTTCTATTGCTCTGAAGATCTCATATCAGTATTTTGCACTTGCTGTAATTTCATAATCAGTGATGCACACATTCCTTCCTGTGGGCCGCAAGAAACACGCATCGGAGAACCCAGGAGACAAGTGCCAGGCTTTACAGCACATGCCTATGTTTGCTACCGTTGACAATGACCTTCTTTACAAGTCAGAGACTAATAGTTTAAAAAAGTAATAAATAAAAAAAGGCTTCACTACATAGGGGAACACCAGCACTGTCAGCAATCAAATCCCAAATCCCATAAGCGTACCCAAGGACAGGCTGTGATCCTATAGTTTGAGACTTCTTTTTAGCCTGGCATAGAAGCAATTTCATTAGCAATATTAAACTGCAACATGAGATTTCAGAGATCCTGGTAGAAAAGATTACCAAGGTGGGGTTTTTTCCCCAGCATAATGCTTTTAACGAGCAGGCAATTTGACAATCCTATTGTGGAAACATTTCCTGATAAGTATTAGGAAAATACTTCTGGCTCTGAAATTCAGAATCTAGGTTTTTCTCATCAGTTAACTACAAAAGCAGTGAAATCCAAGTGTCATATAAGCATTCAATCACTAATTAAGAGACACAGTGGCAAACTCCTTATTTAACACAGACACTAACTCAAGTAGTTTACAGTATCACATAACTTTTGTCATACTCCTGCATAATACTGGAAATAAGTTATAACTTTATAAATGTATACTTAAATTTTAAGTAAAATTAATTAGCTATTCCTAAAGATGCGTTCTGCTAAATATAAACAATTATTTACAAATGTTCTATTTGGCATCAATAAAAGGAACAATTTTTTTTAGTGTCCTACTTCATTCATAAACTGAAAGGAAATAAGCCATAAAAACGGATGCTGAAACTCCCACATTCATCAGACTGAGGAAGATGGTCCAGCATTGCCCATTTGTTCTCTGCAGGAGCTCCCTCTTCATGGAGAAGGGAACTGCCAGTTCATCACTAAGACTCTTTCATTTACATAGGTAAGTAGACACAGCTGCTGTTAGATGCAACCAGCTTCCCAACAACTAGCTTCACCTGAAGCTCTCACGATGCACCCAGAAACTTTTCTGTGATTAATTCAGTCACCTGCTTCTCATGCTACCAGTCTGAGTGGCTACAACAGCCTCTAAGTTCCTCTAGAGAAACACAGCAGGCAGTCAAAAAGGTCTCAGACCAACTTTCCTTTAAAAAAAACATCCTCAGCAGTTTACTGCTTCGTATCATTTAGTAGTTTTCTCTGGTAAGTAGCTGGCCAAGTATTTTCACTGGTGCTCTTAAGGCCACCAAAACAAAATCCCTTGAAAAGGCTGCTTGGTGCCTGCCATTTGCTTCCAGTTTGAGCCCAAAACTTCATCCCTGCTCTGGGCATACGAACTCACTCCCAAGCACCCTGTTGGTTCTGTCATCTTACACAGTTGGTTTGCTCAAACATGAAGCATTAAGCCAAGGATTACCTCTGCAAGGCGCCCTTACAATACGGGAAAACAGTGAAACTGCATTAAATTTGACCTTTTATCCCCTTGTACAGAATCACAGAATCTTCTAGGTTGGAAGGGACCTTGAAGATCATCTTGTCCAACCATCAACCTAATTTTGACAAAAATAAACACCCACACAACAAACAAAAAGCAACACCATCACTAAACCATATCTCCCAGCACCACATCAACCCGTCTTCTGAACACCTCCAGGGATGGTGCCTCAACCACCTCCCTGGGCAGCCCATTCCAATGTCTGATAATCCTTTTGGTGAAAAAATTCTTCCTAATATCCAGCCTGAACCTCCCCTGGCGTAACTTGAGGCCATTTCCTCTAGTCCTGTTGCCTGTGACTTGGGAGAAGAGACCGACCCCCACCTCTCTACAACCTCCTTTCAGATATTTGTAGAGAGCAATAAGGTCTCCCCTCAGCCTCCTCTTCTCCAGGCTGAATAACTCCAGCTCCCTCAGCCTCTCCTCATAAGACTTGTGCTCCAGACCCCTCCAACACTAACCCTCAGGTGCTGCCTTCCACCCTCAATCACCCTCTATCCTCCCTTCAGCCAACCCTCAGGACATGATATGACCACTTCACCACCATACCATCGTGTCATTCCTGTGGTTGCCAACCCCAGCCTCATATTTGAAGCACTCTGAGCCACACAAAGCACCTACCTATCCTCAGAGTCCCTGTGACCAGTCCACAAGAGACCTGGATAAAACCCTAAGCAGATGCCAGGCACCAGGGACACAGCCAGCACCCTCTGGAGACAAGCTCAAACACAAGAGTCCTATCTGTTTGGTGCTGGAGTCAAGAGCCACTCTCCAGAGAAGACGCCTTTAGCAGGATGCATGTCAATTCAAACGGGAAGCTCTTCAAGGACAAGATGATGTCTTTGTTTGTGCTTGCACAGTTCCCACTGCAGTGCAGCGCTGACTCAAGCTGTTCAGCTGGGCAAGAGGGACCACAACTATTAGCTTCAACATAATTAGATTAAATCTGCCACTCAAAACTATACTTCACACAAAACACTGCAACCTCCAGCAAAGCACATGCTGTTCAGGATGTCATTACATCCTCCAAGAATGTTACAGCTATTGCTGCCTTCATATCCTTCTCGGTATCAATATGTTTAATGCTTACTGTTTTATTGGTTTTGTTCTCCAAGAACAACAGGACTCCAGTGTAACACGCTGAGCTTGATGGGAGTGGGTTCATAACAGACCTAAGCCCTGCTCCCACCCGAACACCAAAATGCTGTTTGGGTGAACAGATGCACTCTGTATCACCAATGGAGATGTCATTTCAAAAAGGTAGTGCTTTGTGAAATACAACACACGGTCATAGGATTTGCCCCGTTATCTCCCCCCACGCCTCAATTTGAAATCCCAGCTACAGTGACTGAAGGTACCAGGTAGCTGCTCTTTAGATACAAGAAGGCAACAGCCTGATGCACAACTGGGTGCACTAAAGCTTATGTCTCTGGACTACAATGGACATTTTTTCCTGGCTTCAGCTTTTGTCTTCTCTCGTGACTAAAAACACATTAAAATAAGACTCCAGTGTTAGCCCAAAATATTTGGAGAATGGGCACCACTATCCAAAGCAATCCTCCTTTCCTTTATCTCCCCCATCCTCATAGACCTCTGAAGCACCAGTTCCACAGCACTGATGCCTCAGCTCTACCAGATATAACACTCCGCACTAGCACCTAGCAACTTCTGTATTTATGCAAATCGTAAACCTATAGAGACACATATGCTATGACTTTTGCACTCCTTCTTTGGTTTTCGCTCACCCCCTTTGGTTTTTCCTCACCCCCATCCAAGCTTTTATCCAGCACAAAATCCAACCAAAAATGATCATAGAATCATAGAATTGTCCAGGCTGGAAGGGACCTCCAAAGGTCATCTAGTCTGACCTCCCCGCAGTCNCCCAGCCTTCCTGTAGGCCCCCTTCAGGTACTGGAAGGCCGCTATTAGGTCTCCCCGGAGCCTCCTCTTCTTCAGGCTGAACAGCCCCAGCTCCTTCAGCCTGTATGGATGTCCCAACACAGTAGTTATTGCAGTAGGAGTTTCCTACTGAAAGATAAGCTATTTTGGAATTGCTTCCCAAAGAGACTACTCCAGAATACGTTGTAAGTACAACTCACGTGGCAAGATGTTCTCAAGAGCCTATCCTGCCACCATTATCCTTAACAGTTCTACTATCAAGGTAGCACCACAGAAGTCTCCTAACAGTGTATGTAGAAAAACAACCATAAGTAGAAAAAAAACAGGAATGATAAACCTACGAGTAGAGTACAGATTTTGCATGGGAAAATGGGAACTCCAGTGCAGCAGATAGAAATCACCTCCATGGCTTTAGGACAGGCACTTTCTGTAGCTTCAGTCCCTCTTTACTGCAGTAACAACTTAGATATACATCCTAGCCACAACAGCACTAGTATTTGTGGATTTATTCTACACATAAGTTTTTGCAATTAATAAAAAAAAAATAAAAACAAACCAGGATTTAGCTACTCATTCACAAGGAAAAAACTCAGTTTGCATAAAGAAAACACTCCACAGGTACAAAGAGTAAGAGAGAGACAACATTAACACATTATCAATGATAAAAGAACTTCTTTGGGGGGAGCAGGGCAAGAGAATGAAAGAAGGCATCATGCAAGTTAGCTCTGGAAACATTCTAATAAACTATCAAAAACCTTATAATAGGACTCTTACATGATTAAAGCAACTGCTAAACCCAAGCAGTTTCTTTGGTTCCCTTCATTATCTTCCACAGCTTTATAAAACCTGTGCTTAACTACAACATAAGTGAAAATCAAATACAAAAAACTTACTTTTATAAAAGTTGTCCTTTTGTATTTTTTCACATACCGAAGGAGACCATAGATTTCCATTGAAACACATGTAAGAATCTAACATAGAGGAGTTCCTTCTCCTAGAAGTATACTCCTGTTACATACTCTGTTCTCCCTCAAGAATACTGGCAACTGAGCACTAAGGAGGTGGGGCCAAGATTTTATATAGAAAACACCTGATACCACATTCAAGGGCTTATATAAAATATTTACTACAGAGGATGTTTGCTTATGGTAGTACTTCAACAAATTATTTAATTATTTTCCTCTTATACAGAGGATGTTTATTTAGCTTTTTAGGTTGCACAAGTAATTCTGAAAACATATGTTTTAGATCGCTTATCTAAGAAGCTATACAAAACGTTAACTATTCATTTTTGTAAGTGAAATTACTTTCATTGTTTGGTGGTTATAAATTAGCCAGAAAGTGATGCTCCTGAAGTTAGTCCCAAAATTTATTGATAAAAGGCGTACTATTACATTCCTAAATTGAGGCAGACAAAAATCAGAATCCAGTTTAAGTCATCATGTAATTAAATATAGTACCACTTTCTAGTTTAAGAATGAGGATTTAAATCTGAATAATGTTTTGCATGTTTTTAAATACTGATTTTTACACTATAATCTCATGGGTCTTCCTGAATTATTCTGTAACTACTGTTTCCAATTGTGTCTTGTGAGTACAGCAAAGATGTAAGAACTATTGTGCCATGCTTGTCCAGTGATGCCAGTGGGCCTTGATTTTCTTCCAGGGTGGTAAGCTTGCTTACCTGGTCTTCTAATATTCTTAGAATATTATATGCCATATATGTGTATTACTAAGGTCTTCTTTAATTAGACTTTTGAGCTTCTAAGTGCTTCTGAATAGTAAGACGTGCATTTACTTATACTTGAACAAGTCTGAATAACTTCCTCCTAGACGTACTCCTAGTGCTCATTTGCTTAAAAATAAGTCTTGCTGCTACTCCTACAGCCCTGTTTGACACATATAGTTAAGGCGCTACAAAACCTCACGAATTACAATGATCAAGTCTCAATACTTCCTAAAAATCTGATAATCAAGCTAGAATGTTTCTATTTAATTACCAGCAAAAGTTGCTGTGCCCCACTTGTTAGGAAAACTTAATTTCTCTCTATTCTACAGAATTTAACTCGTGTCAATTCTAATATGGGTGCTTAAAGGTTTCCCGCTTAGCAGTATACAGTCTTGTATTGATAGGTTCTTACCGCATTCTTTTTTTTTTTTCACTTTGTGACCACTGATCTGTGCTACTATAGGATAGATACTATATTATCTATTTAGATTTAGGTATAGCAGACCTGGAGAAACATGTAAGGCTGAGCTCCTACATACTTGTTCATAATTTCACAGATACAGTGTAAAGAAAACTCTAACTTGTAGAAGATGATTAATTTTAAAACACAAATAGAGTATTTTTATTTCCTAGGTATGGATTAATGAATGATAATTTGACCTGTTTCTATAAAGAAAACCCCAAAACTAGTGTCATCTTCTGAAATCTATCAACTATGACAAATGCATGGATTACAACAGGAAAAAACCAACCCAATGCTATAAAAACAAACATTGTTTTCTCAGGCTAATTCTAACACTGTAAAGCAAGAGACTGAGGATGATCGAAGTCTTGCTATCTAGAGCTTTGTGCAGAAAGACTTAAAATTGAGGATGAATAACTGGGAGAGTTGGGGAAAGGAAATTTATACTGAAAAAATTAATTTTCTCTACCAGCGTGACAGAAGGTCAAATAGGTCTGATGAGAGAGCTCAGATGAGAGACAGTTTAGATGTCACTATCTTATAATAATATTTATCAAAAGTAACTTTTGTTCTATCTTGCTTTTCTAAAAAGCAAACTTCAGATTTGGACAGAATTAAAAATACTGTGCTTGCTCACATTGCTTGTTTCTAATTTGATCAGCTTCAAATTTGTCTCTGTTTAGGCAGGAGGAGCGGTGTTTTATTGCTTCATCATATCAAGAAGTATCTGATGGCAAAACATTTTGCATTTTAGCCCTTTACCCTACAATTACTTCTGCTTATCCTATATATTTTTTTACTTTATAACCCCTTACCTAATCATGAGAGGTCTTGTTTTGACCACTGTCTTTAAAAGCAATCCCAAATATGCTCTGGACTTTTAATGATCAACTTTGACCATTCAGCTTACAGGTATTTACTTGGCAAGGATTTCATCGCTTTTTAGCCACTGCATCAACTACGAGGAGGATCCGTGTACAACAACTGTTCCATCTTTACATGAGCAGGCGTCTGCGCTGCCAGCCACTGTGTATACCTCATGTCTCAGCTGATTTTCCTTAAAATGAGGAAGGCAGGAAGAGAGGAATTAAAACACCCTGATAATCCAAATAAAGCCTGTGTAAAAATAGCAGAGAGAGTTTACTTTCTGGTACTTTAAATGACAACCTGCTTTTTTTAATCCAGCCTTTTTTTTTCTTTGGTTGTATTTGTGGTTTTGCTAATTCAGCCTAAAATTAAAAATCAAGCTGCATTGTTGGGTTGGGGTTTTTTTTTTTGGGGGTGGGAGGGAGTAATTTTGCTGACAAATAAAATCTGACGATAAACTTCTGCCTTCAGTTGCACTGTGTTTTCCTATAGCTGCAAATTTTGCCTGGAGTTTCACCAAGGCAAGGGAGGGCAGAGCCTGCAGGTTGAGCGCAGGGAACCCGGGTTAACCAGGGAACCTCCTGGCTGAACTGGGAGCTGGAACAGGTCCACGGGCCGCTGGCTCTGCACTGGCAACTCAATTAGAAACCAATGAACGCGCCTGGTCCATGGCAAAACAAACAAGGGCTTTGACCGTGCATTAGGAACAAACACGGCGGCTGACGAAGGTGTTAATTTTCTCGGTCACTGCCTCCCGAAGGAAAACCTACGCCAAAGTTTCCATTACCGAGTGAAAATGCTAATTAGCCTCTTCAAATATTCAGCAACCGTGAGCTGAAGCCCTGAGTTAATTTAAACTAAACTGTTTATTTTTGTTCTGCACCTGCTGTCCTAGGCCTGTCTGATATGGTCTTTTCAACTTATGGTGAGATAAAGCACTGCTGTAGTTACAACACAAAGAAAAGACTACACACCTGTAAGGATGATGGCCTACGATGTCCTATTCAGAAACTTGAGCTTGGATGGAAAGTGCTTAAACATTTAGGAGTTCTTTTGAAATTATGTATGGGATTGTTCAGCCTGGAGAAGAGAAGGCTCTAAGGAGACCTTATAGCAACCTTCCAGTACCTGAAGGGGGCCTACAGGAGAGATGGGAAGGGACTCTCTAATCAGGGAGTGGAGCAATAGGACGAGGTTTAAATGGTTTTAAACTGAAAGAGGGGAGATTTAGATTAGATATGAGGAAGAAATTATTTGCTGTGAGGGTGGTGAGGCACTGGAACAGGTTGCCCAGGGAAGCTGGGGATGCCCCATCCCTGGGAGTGTTCAAGGCCAGGCTGGATGGGGCTTTGAGCAACCTGCTCTAGTGGGAGGTGTCCCTGCCCAGGGCAGGGGGGGTGGGACCAGATGATCTTTAAGGTCCCTTCCAACTCGCACCATTCTATGATTCTGTGATACCCTACAGACTTACAAGAACATGTGAAATAATGTGGTAAAATACAGCAAACAATATACCACCCTGAAAGCTTACAGTTAAAGTTAGGGAACGTCAGCATCTCTCGTAAATGGAGGTTTGGATTTCTCTTAGTCTGTAGCTTTCTCATGGAGAGCCACAGTGAATCAGTCAATGGGTACCCAAACTTAGATGTGAACAGCTCTTAAACTCTTCTCCCTCCTTTAGCTATTCCCAAGTTGTTTCTGGCAGTTCCCAGTGCCGTTCCCCAAGCTCTTCTGCAGCACCTGCTGATTCTCCCTGCAGTTCAGTCTCCCCCTAAGAAACACCCAAGTTTATTTTAAAATAAAAGCATTCTAACCGACAGCATAAAAACTTAGAATTTTCTCCCTTTGTCAAAGAACTCTCTTCTTGCCTTTTTTCTTTTTTAATGGTAACTAGCAAAATACATTCTTTGCTAGTTTGCCGTTATTCAGTTATGGCTACTGAACTGCATTACAAAACAAGTAGCCAACCAAGCTGAGAGCTACTCTTCTAGCATTTCCTAAGCCAGTAGGAGAAAAGCCTTTCAAATCATGGGAGACTAAGAACACAGTTGCAGGCATAAGAGGCGGAGAAGCTTTCAAGTAGTCTTAATTTGCAATTCATAACACATGTAATAATCTGCAAATCCAGATTCTTCAGCAAATATGCACATCTGCTAAATTTTTTTTTCCAACCGTATTGCTTTAAAGCTTACTGTCAGAATTAATCCTGGCTGTCAACTATGGCATAATTTATCCGATACGCTAATTTTTCCAGGAAAGAAGAGCACAATGTTATTGCTTAAAAGCATCATATGTCATCTTGTAGCTGTATTCCAACTGGAACTTAAATTGCAACATAATTAAATATAGAAGCAGATGAAGTATAAATAACTTCAACTGAATGACTATAGCAGAACATCTTCACCATTTATGCCCATCTTATAGGATTTCGGTTTTAAGAATTTCAAGCCACCTTCCAATGTGTTTAGCTGACGTGATGCCTTCAGCCAGTTTGGGAACCTTTCAGACAGCCCTTGAACAAGTAAAATGAAAGTTAAACAACTGAGAGAAATAGCCCAAGAAATAGATCCAAAATGGCTAGCTATGGCTTTTGCTGAAATGTAAAAGTTTTATCTGTGCCATTAACATCCCTGTTAAAGCAGGTTTAATTTCTGAAAACCTTAAAAATCTTAAATAACTGACATCATTCCCCTTCAATCAAACTACGATAACTTAAATTACACACAAACTGAAATACCCCAGCCAACAACCTGCTGACTGCTAGGAATAATTAGGAAATTCAAAACAGAAGGGCAGCTTTGCAGCCCATCTTTGAACTGGAGAAGAAGTTGAAGGGAGGCGAGTCCAACTGCTACATTTGACCCTTTTCTTCCCCTTCCCCAGGTGAAGACATAGTGCCTCTCCAAAGGCATTTTCCTCATCAAATCCTTACCAATACTTCAAACTCCTCCAAAGGTGAAGGAGCATATGGCTCATTACAGGAAAAAAAAAAATATATATAGGGGTAGAAATATAAATATGTAATATTTATTCATGTTTATTCATATTTAAATATGAAAAATATATATATATGTAGGGGTAGGTATTAAGCAACGTAACATTTTCTTGCCATGGTTTTCTCTTCTGCTGCTGGTACAGGACTGGGAAAATGTTGCTTCTAAGTCCTTACTGCTCCCATTTGCTTCCGCAAACTCATTTTTATTGTGTTCTTTTACATCTGGCCTAGTGGGAGGTGTCCCTGTCCATGGCACGGATGATCTTTAAGGTCCCTTCCAACCCAAACCATTCTACAATTCTATGAGCTAAACAGCAAGCAAAAAGGTAGCCCTGGAAGCATCCAGAATTTTTGTCCAGGAGG
Source organism: Arenaria interpres (assembly GCA_013399435.1). Classification (NCBI taxonomy): domain Eukaryota; kingdom Metazoa; phylum Chordata; class Aves; order Charadriiformes; family Scolopacidae; genus Arenaria; species Arenaria interpres. The sequence goes on along the minus strand of VXAK01014042.1, from coordinate 45,402 downwards.
ATGAAAAAAAATCATGAAAGCAATCAAAACTTTCTTGCATTTAAAGGAGGCTGCCCACGACAGAAAGCAAGTCCTACCATTCTGGGCCAAGGCTAAAGCCTCTCTAATACACGCTAAGGAGCAGGGTTACATTTAATCTCTTCCAAGAAACCTTAGGAGCATAAACGACAATCTCCTGTTCCACTTCTGAGAGTCAGAAGCTTATTTGGACTATGAGAGAACTTGTAATAGCTAATCATAAAGCAAAGATGATGAGAGCTTGAGCAAATTCCAGAAATAAGCATAGCCATGACTTCTGCACTGCCAGATGCTCGCTGCAGCCAAAGGAAGGTTCAGCAGACTCAAGCTGTCTTCCACCGTGCTTTCCCTGATTATATGAGACCCTTTTCTTTTGGTTACAAACTATGTGGAATCTCAGAGCTTTGACACTTGCAATAACATTCGGAAGTTTTATGATCACGCTTTCAAGTTGTATGTAGAGAAAACCCTTCCAACTGCACCACTGGCATTCTTACTGCTCTCTTCCTCGTTTCCTTATTGGTTTATGTGCTTTTTATGTCAAATATAAACTTCAATGAGGAACCCCAATTAGTTGGAACTGTATAATGCAAATATTAATGTTCAAAAAATGAATATTGACTTTGTTTCTCAGCCTATACGCATGCTACAGATGTCAAAGAACATTTATTATTGTCAGTGCTTCCTTAGATTTTGGGTTATTTTCCCCCCAATAACTGAGTGTCTCAATTCACCCCTAGGAATTTACTACATATTCTCCTTAGTCCAATTTTTCCCCGTTTAATCTTTTTTCATTTAAAAAAAAAAAAAAGGAAAAAATGTTCACAGTCCAAGCGGCAATGTGACCTTTTTTTGACATGTTACTGGTAGAACAAATTATTCTGTATATATAATTTTATAATTTTTTTTTAATTCTAGACTTTTAGCACTACTGTTACTTTCATAGGGAGTTAAGTGTGTCAGTACTGAAGCTTATTATCTAACCCTCTGCTTTAGATTAAAATAAATGTTTAACCTAAAATAAAGTGTGCTGCATGTACTAGAAAAAAAAAAAACAACCAAAAAACCAAAAAAAAACAGGGATGCACAGCTCATACTTTAAAGCATTGACTTCACAACTAAAAGCATCATTAACAGTGTTTTTTAAAAGTAAATCCGAGGCAAATTTATGCTTCCTTTAATACATATTTGCAAGTTAATATTTTTGAGATTAATCAATATTTATTTAATAATGAAGATGAAAACGCAAAGAAAAAAGGTCAGCCACTGTAAACAATACAATTTTCTAAAAAAAATTCTATTCCTGAATGACTACTCCATGAACCAATGTCTGGCTAAAAAAGCCCAATCTTTATATCTAACTTGGGAACTCTTAAAAATAGGGGTGATTATTAAATGGAGAAAGATTTTTACCTTACCAGGATGTTTATTCCCAATCAACTTTCTCCATAGATGTTAATCTTTAATACATTAAAAATAGCTCTTGCACAACACAATACTGGTCCATGGTGCCTGGAGGTTATGTTCCACAAAAGTATCTTGGTGTTCCCTGTAAAGTGCTTTATTCCAATTAGGAACCCTAAAACAGTGCTACACGGTCAACCTTGAACCACTGTAAAGTGAGAATATATGTTGCCTTTTTTTTCTTTAAATCAAAACACATGAGTGATGGCCTAAGGAAAAGCACGTCCGGAATTCTCATGTTCTGACTTACTGCTTGGAGGACAGGACCAGTGCCTGGGGGACCAGCGTCAGCTCCAGCTATCCAGCAGATCTGGGATGGAGCTTGGATCTTTCCGTGCTGGGAATCTGGGGGCGGCCGGTTGCCAAACATCTGCTTTCAAAAACAGGCAGAAAGCAGAAGAAAAAACATCTTCTGATATGAAAGCAATTCCAATTTCTGAGGAAAAGGTCTGGTTTCCAGAGACAGATTCTGACCCTTTTCCGTAGCATGCAACAAGCAGCTCTGATATGGTGGTGTTAACTCTACGAGGTGGGTTTGTTCCATGATGTCCTTTGAACAATGAGGTAGACTTGGTCTTCAGACTGAGGTGTCTTCTGGGGTGCAGCATTGCTCTCCTCCTGCTCTGGGGGCTCAATGTCTAATGAAACAAAAAGGATGCAGGAGGTGGTATGAACTCAGACCTAATTCAAACAGTGTGTTGGTAAATCACCATTGAACATCCAACTGCTCCCATCACATAGTCTGTTCCAAAGGTTTCTAAACCTCATCAGCGCAGTAGCAGTTTCAAAAAAAACCCATCATTTTGAAGGAGTCTTAATGAATGAAATGTCTCCTCTCTCCAGATACCACAGCAGGGGCATGTGTATCTATATTTACATGTGAAAATCCAGAAGCGAGACTCATGACAATTTTCCTGGTCAATGGCAAGATTCTTGCTGAAAGGGTGAGGATATGGTGCTTTGGATGCTGGTTGGATGCAGGACTGAATCTGCCATGACACCTTGACATAAAGGGACATGCTCTGCACCACAACTTCGATCTTCTTCAAATGTTAGGAAGACTGAAGGACCATCCTCGATCAAGTCTGTGTCTTGTTTTTATACAGTGCTCACTCTTTGCAGCACTGTGTCAAGAAGAAGCCAGATTCCATAATGCTCTCTCTGTGAGGGAGTTAAGTTCCAGCTTATTTCTGATTTTTTTGTCTGTTTGCATCTAGTTAGGTTAGATTTTTTCCTAATTATTTTCCAGTGCAATTCAGCTGCACCTATAAAGGCACATAATAAACTCCACTTGAAAGAAAAGGCGTGTTAACAACAGACATCAAGTAAAATCAGCGGTTTCTGCAAAGCCTAATTCTAAAATAAAGTATATGGTCCACGATACTGTCCATTCATTTAAAGTGTTATGGATTTTAACACACCTCTCTCTGTGTTAAGCCTTTTTGCCTCAGCCCATAGTAAGCAAAGAATTTTGACCTTGGCATCTTAGCTCAAAAATAAAATCTGTTTATTTTAAACCTATTAAACAAGTTTGAATACTGAATGAATACGGGGCACCAAATTTGCTTCCGCCTCAACAAGTTGATTGCTTCAAATTCAGAAATACCTGATAGCAATTAAAAACCGCTAGTTTGTCTATGATAATGAAAAAAGACCAAGCAGCTGGAAACTTCAAAGGGAAGCTGAAGTACATGCAGATTACCCGTCTTTACAGGTCACCTAGGTGCTACAATCACTGAAAACCTGAGGATATCTTAAGAAATGATAAAACATTGTTTCAAAATATTCAATACCTATTTCCAAGTGATACCAGGAAATTTTACATTTTGCCACAGATAAATTGAGAACTTTAAATAGCTGACAGTCCTTTCCCTCTCAAAAAGAGTCATATCTGCATTTAATACAGGTTAACATATTCTTAAAAGTAGCTGCTGTATATTTAGAGCAATTACTAAAAGTTAGGCTATAAAAAGCTGCCCTTTATATTTAAATTCAGTAAATGAGTAATCATTTCCCTTCCAAAACTCCATTTGATAAACAGATGTATTTATTGGGAAGTATCTTCTCAAAAATGAGATCAGTCACTTTCAACTAGGCACAGACCAGTCTAACCATCATGTCTCAAATTCAAATGTAGCTAAGAGCAGTTTCATAGATGGTAATAAAAAGGGTAATGCACTCTTTACTACAGAGGCATGACTGAACTCATTTAAGCTGTGAAATTACTTTTAATGCTACTGGAAGGCCTTTCTCTTTAAAATGAAATTACTTTTACTCAACTGTGTAGGGGATTCATTAACTCTAGTATTTCCTGGCATCTCTAATTTGCCAGTTTTGCTATTTTGAAATATTATGGAAATAGACTGTATTTTCATTGACCTTTTCCATAATATCAGGGGAACATATATCACGTTCCTGGCTTGAAATGCTTATGGCTAAGCTGTGCAATTACCTCCTGGTTTTACTCTGACCTGAAAAGGATCTCTTTAGGGCTCTCTCATTTCCGAAGGAGGATCAGCACTGGACCTCACTCACACGGGTTACAACACAGTCCGAGTATTCTACCATTACTGTCTACTTTTAAGGTACAAGGGATGACCAGCACATCTGCTGAGGTTTACTTCTTCACTACCCTGATGATGCTGTGTCATGGAAGATGCTCTGTCCCCTCTTGTTTGTTCAGAAATAAGAATAGGAGAGAGCAAGAAAAGGATTGGGTAACAGCATCACCATCTCCCATCCTTCCTGAAGAGGATCTCAAAAACAAATCTCCATTTTTAGAGCCTCTCCTACCCCCAAAGACTAGGGTTCCTCTCTAGTTCCTCTTGCTGGTCCATCAGTCCATCTGGAGGGAAACTAGAGTGCTCTGGTGCTTAAAATACATTAGAAGACAAAACAGTCTTGTAAAACACAAATGGAAAGAATGCTTCTAAACAGGCAAATTTTAGTAGCAGCAGAACTGTGCTGCCTGCAGAAAGCTGAATGTTTGAGAAGTCAGTAGTGAAACCAGCTGCCCACCAAATCTGCGGCTGTTGGGTCACCAAGGTCCGTTGCCCTGGTGAGTTCAAAGGAAAAAGTATTTAGGAATAACTTGCATGGTTTTTATTTTCAAAACATAAAAGGCATCTGTGGGTTTCAGTAGTAAAAAAATTGTCTCTCAAGTGGGAAAAAAAACCAAAACCCACAGAGTGATGGATTTTCACACACACACAGAGTAGGACTGCCTTACGTAGCAACAGTCGGTAAGGCGTGAGCACGTGCTTCTCTCCCACATCTGAGAATATGCACCTCATCTTGGCTTGGATTAGGATGAACTGCCAACCAGTGTCAGCAATCTGGGTTTGTCGGGAGGCCAAAAAGGCAAGTTACCCATCTTCTCATCTCTTCAGCTCATACACATTTAGCATTTGTATTTTAGAACAAGTTGAAATTCTGACCTGATTTAACCCATGTCCATGGGACGGATGTTCTTCTGTGAAGGGGTCGAGCTTTCCATTGATTTTTCTGACCAGCAGAATTTCAAATAACGGGTTATCATTCCGTAACATAGACTTGTAAGCACTAGCCAGGGAAAGATGGGGCTCTTTGCTAATGAGTGTTAGCACAATTTTGGTGTTAGTGATGGAAATCTTAATCTAAAGTTCAGAGTAATAACAGAAACTAGTAGGGCTTTAATTTCTCCTTTCCAGATGCTGTCTCTTCTATTATAGCACAAAAAAGGGAAACATTCACTATGTTAAATCTGAATGTGTTTTTAACATACGTAATCACTCATTTCCACACACCAGGTCTGAGATTAAATTAATTCATAACACATTCAGCTTCATTCCTTCCCCCTCCCACACACACACTTTTGGTAAAATCCTCATCACTTCTGAGCTGAAAATGTCTTGCAGAAAGAGACACACCCCCCTGCGCCTCCACCCTGGAAATTCTGCATGGAAAATGCGATGACACATTCGACAACCTAAAATAATGCCCATTCCTCTATGGAAGAGCATCCATCAATTTGGATTTTTTGCCCAGTCAACACCTTTAAAATAAAAACTGCTTATATCTCCTGGGATGCAAGGATGCTCAGGTAAAGCCAATAGTTCATGCTCCAAGGCTCCAGTTTTAGATCATCACAACTTTGCCAAGCATTCTGGACTGAAACCTTGAAAACAGTTCAGTTACCGAACTATTATACTATGCTTCTCTTTGGGTTTTGGCTCCTGTTAAAAAAAAATAATAATAAATCACCGCAAGCAACTCTTCCAAGGTATTTGGACACACAAACTCTTGTTTGGTCTTTGTGTATAATCTGAGATTCTCGTCTCCACCAAAATCTATCCAAATTATAAATCTCTGCAAAATGTTGGCTAACAGGTATTTGTAATGAGTGTATATATAAAGTGGTCACATTCCCTGGATGCTAACCAGATCTTGAAAATATTTTCATCCAACCTTTAGCGATTTCTGCTTGCCAACACAGCTCACAGTGGATTTGCAGTATGAACTGAGTCCACAAATTCAGGAGTGGGAAGGAAAGACTGAGTTCAGATAACAAGCCAGGGAGGGGAAAGAAGGCAAGGCAAGGACCAGGGCGGATTGAGAGAAGAAAAAGAAATGCAGGAAGAGCTAAAAGAGTAACAGGGACTGCAGCCAAACACATGGGAGATGGAACAAGGTAAAAGCAAGCAAGAGAGATTGATGAGGACCTGTGTCAGACGAGGGACTGCCAATACAAATAGACTGACAAAAACACCAAGATCAGAAGAAGAGCTGAGAAGTTAGAGTCACACTGAGTGCAAGCGAGCGTGGCAGCAGCAGCCCGCAAACTGTGAAGGAGCAGCGATGGCAAAGGAACAGGATTAGGCAAAGATGAGCTGGAAACAGAATTTAGTACCCACTACGATTCTCACTCCAGCATCCGAAATGTTTTCTGTCAATAAATGTGTGTGAAAAATTAACAGCAGGGGTTTTTGTTGGTTTTTTTTTCCTATTAACAGCAGGGGATGCGAGTCTCCTGCTACCATCAGTTATCCAATTAGCTCAAAAGGGACAAACATTTGCAGTGTATATAGCGAGGTTTTTTACAATTATTCTGGGTATCAGATTTTTCTTTTAGGAAGCTCTGGGGTTTTTCTCTAATTTGCTTTTTCTGAAAGATTGGTGATGCATGCAAAACCACTGTATAACTACCCCGCTTACAAAGTCAACATCCAAGACACAGCAGGGATTATGCAACTGTTCTGGACTTTGTGTATACATATTACAATCGTGACAGGTCATTCAAGACTGATGCTTTTTTCTCTGCCAGACCCTCAGCTCATTCACATCAAAAATGGACAAGGTCTCAGAAAGAACCAGACTGCAGTGGAAGACTGTCCACTTGCTCCATGTGTAAGAAAGTTTATTGTACATGGCCTGAGGAACAGAAAACAGAGAAGATGACTTTGTAGTTACAGAAGATAGACTGTGGTAAAGGAGACAGTCAATCTCCTACCACTGTGATCTCCCATGGTGATAGGCAAAGTGCTTAAGCTCTGCGTAAGTGTCCAACATTTTGTGCACTTCTTAGTGTCTGAGCAACTGATTTCAGGTCCTGGAGTCTGAGGAGCTGGAAGATAAAGCTGGTACAAGGTCTGAATACATCAGAGAATGGTTTGGGATGGAAGGGACCTTAAAGATCATCTAGTTCCAACCCCCCTGCCATGGGCAGGGACACCTCCCACTACAGCAGGTTGCTCAAAACCCCATCCAGCCTGGCCTTGAACACTTCCAGGGATGGGGCAGCCACAGCTTCTCTGGGCAACCTGTTCCAGTGCCTTAGCACCCCCACAGTAAAGAATTTCTTCCTAATATCTAATGGAAATCTCCCCTCTTTCAGTTTAAAACTGTTACCCCTTGTCCTGTCGCTACCACCGTTGATGAAGAGTCCCTGCCCATCTCTCCTGTAGGTCCCCTTCAGGTACTAGAAGGCTGCTATAAGATCTTCTCGGAGCCTTCTCTTCTCCAGGCTGAACAACCCAAACTCTCTCAGTCTGTCCTCACAGGAGAGGTGCTCCAGCCCTTTGATCATCTTCATAGCCCTTCGCTGGACCCGTTCCAACAGGTCCATGTTCCTCCTGTGCTGAGGACTCCAGAGCTGGACACAGTACTCCAGGTGGGGTCTCACCAGGAGAGAGCAGAGGGGCAGAACTATCAACTGTTTTGATGAGACAGTTCTGAAACGCCCTAAGTTAAGTATTCACATAATAGATATTTTCAATTTCTAGACAGTTAAAAATCTCTTCCTGGAATTTCACCCCCCACCCTCCCAAATTTAGACATCTCTTCCCTTCTCTCACAAGTGTGAAAAGAAATTTAATAATGCTTTTGTAAAACATTTAGATGTTAAGGGAATAAGTAGCTCAGAAAAGCCTTTGAAGCAGTTAAGTACATCAATGCATAATACCAAATATTTGTAACATTTGGTAAGAACAGTAAGTATACAAGAAATGGTGGCCAGGTTATTTTTTACAGATTCTTTGTGCTCTCTGCCATCTACGGGGGCTCCTGCAATCAAAAAAGGGACTTTGTGAAAGAGCAATGTCATCACCATTAATGTTTATGGCATAACTCTACTAAAACTACTTTTTCCAACAGATCCCCAAAGTTATCAGAATGTCACATAAAACCGCAACCTACTAAAAAAAGTATTTGGAAGAAAGATCCAATAGCAGGTTCTTGAGTGCCTGAGTTTGTGGTAAATCGGGTAACAGCTTTTTGGAATATTCTGTAATTATTTAAAGTCGACGTTTCATAGTAAAGTGAATGTCATCTGGAAGAGGATAGGTGACATTCTAGATACATTCCTATTAAAGCACATTTTAAAGCAGCTAACAAATAAGTAAAAGAACATTTTTAAAGGTTCTTGATAAAAATAAAAAGCTACAAAAAGCTTTCACGTGGAAACAAGACCTAACTATGGTGCTCTTCAGATTAACCTTCCCAGTCAAATTTTGGACTTGCAGCCAATTTCTGGAAAATTCATACACGTGAGCCAACTCCCCGAAGTCACCTAGCCTTGTCTAAGAACACCTGAAAGGCCTGCGCCTTTAGAAGTAAGCTCAGAAAGAATCATCTCCTCAAAGTGTTTATGCGTATAGATTTTAGCAGAGTAAAGTATTCGGTGCAATAACCGGCATTTTTTCTGCCAGCCCAGCTGTAACACCAGGCAATTGTGTCCCGAGTTCAACCACGAACTGCGGCTCACAGCAGGGCAACGTGACTGCAAGGTCGCACAGGAAGGTTGTTTGCAAGCTAGGAAATAACCAGAAGTAAGGTACTTTCTTAGAAATTATATATCTGATCCCTGCTACATACTCTCAACAAAGGGTTTAGAAGGAAAGGCTTATGGAAAAGGAACTTATTTACATAACGGACATGGAGCTGGACATTTTAAGAGGATTAGTCCTACAAGCAAGAGGTTGACGTTTGTTGAAACAAGACTCGCGTTGTTCAAAGCAGCCACCAGTAACATATTTGCACATTCCTTTATGGGAAACTGCAGAACCAGGTAGAAAAACTCAGCCGTGCTTGAGCACATCTAAATTACTTGACAAGGTCTAGATGCTCCCGTGCACTGCTTTTTGTGACGCACGGCTGTTTCCCCTTTATACCCTTGCGTTGGGGAATCCTTGGGGTGGCACAGCAAAAGATGCAGTTCATGTATAAAAACATTAGACATTCAGAATCTGAAGGTGGAAAGTGAAAGTCACTTATGTTAAAGAAAATATAATAAAGGTAGAAGCTGCAGGGAAATTTTACAGAGACAAAATCATCCTACACCGAAGAGCTGGAGAAATGCACAAGAATTAGAGCTCCCCAAAGACTCGGAAGAAGCATTTTTGTTAATCTGGACTATTAAACATTGCTAGTGACTCAATCTATTCCTGAAAGTATCTGCTCTTTTTTATAGGCCTAATAAGCGTTCTGCACACAAAATCAAAAACCCACACACAATCAGTACTTCCTTTTAAATTTACTCACCTCTAAAAGATTTTATCTAGTTTAATTCTATAAATTTATTTCCAACATACCAAAAAACCCACGGTGGCACAGAGAAATAATACTTTTATGAATGGAATTTCCACGCTTGAGCTATTCAGACACATTTTCACACAACAGCACCCTTTAAAATATGCTAATTTTCGATGTTGGTAATATCCTCTCTTTCCTTAGCTGATGCCATCTGTTAGTTTGTACTCCGTGGGCTGGAGCAAGAGGGGTGCCCTGATGTATACTGTCATTTACATCGCTGCTACAGACTAAGACGGTCCAGGCTGACAGAAAGAAGCGACCAGATGAAATGGGTGATGAAGACCTGCTGTAGTACTCTGAGCTCACTGGTCAAGAGACATGGTCCTTGAATCTGAGGCCCTAGAAGTAATTTACTTGAATAACTAACTACTGTGTTTTGGGTTTTTTTTCATGTTACTGTATTCAAACTATGCAGATTTCCATAAAGCAGAAAAACAAATGAATAACCATGACCTGAAACCCTTCTGATCAACTAGCATCCAAGATGGATAAAAAATAAAAAAATAGAGCCAAGAGGAAAACTAGCATTGAAAGGAAAAAAGACAAGAGGTTACATGGCTAATGGAAGATATGACGCCCAAGAAGGTCTTTAGATAGTTACTTACTCTGTAAAGTTGTATCACTACATCTGTAAGCAAACTGGCAACTAACCACATTTGGTGTTAGAAATAACGTGATTCAAGAAATCGAAGGAATATATTTGTCACAGTCACTGGTTAATTACTCAGGAGTCTGATCACCATTCAGGATAGCAGAAGCTTTCCTTTCCTCCAAGCTGCCACTAATTGCTCCTCCAGCAGACCCAAGCAAGTATCCCCATGGAAGCGTGACAATTTCCTCACAGAGAAGCGGAATTGCTCCCTTTTCTCCCCCCTAACATTAACCTGTGCTGCCGTACCATCTCAGAGATGGCTCTCTGAAAATTTGTGATACGTGGTTTCAAGTCCTGTGAACTTGCCAGCTTCTTTAACACCAGTAAAAGAACCGAGGGCTTGTTAAAAATCCTACCTGCTCACCCTTTGCCACAGCGCACCGGGGCAGGGGCTTGGCGAGCTATTCTTGATGCTCAGTTTTGAGTCAGCTTGCTTACAAAAAAAGCATTTGGGAGCTGGGAAGTAAAGATATTATTAAGGAAGGTAGAAGCATTCTTTGTGTTAAATTTCAAACAGTATCTTCATAGAATCATAGAATTGTCCAGGCTGGAAGGGACCTCCAAAGGTCATCTAGTCCGACCTCCCCGCAGTCAGCAGAGACACCCCCAACTAGACCAGGTTGCCCAGGGCCTCATCGAGCCTCACCTTGAATATCTTCAGGGAAGGGGCCTCACCCACCTCCCTGGGCAACCTGTTCCAGTGCTCCACCACCCTCACAGTAAAGAACCTTCTCCTAATCTCCAATCTAAACCTGCTCCCCTCCAGCTTAAAGCCATTGCCCCTCGTCCTGTCACTACAGGCCTTTATAAACAGGCTCTCCCCAGCCTTCCTGTAGGCCCCCTTCAGGTACTGGAAGGCCGCTATTAGGTCTCCCCGGAGCCTCCTCTTCTCCAGGCTGAACAGCCCCAGCTCCCTCAGCCTGTCCTCGTAGCAGAGGTGTTCCAACCCCCTGATCATCCTTGTGGCCCTCCTCTGGACCCGCTCCATCAGGTCCATGTCCTTCTTATATTGAGGGCTCCAGACCTGCACACAGTACTCCAGGTGAGGTCTCACCAGAGCAGAGTAAAGGGGAAGAATCACCTCTCTGGACCTGCTAGCCATGCATCTTTGGATGCAGCCCAGGATGCGATTGGCCTTCTGGGCTGCAACTGTGCACTGCCTGCTCATGTCCAGCTTCTCGTCCACCAGCACCCCCAAGTCCCTTTCCTCAGGGCTGCTTTCTAATACCTCACCCCCTAGTCTGTACTGATGGTGAGGATCGTTCCGGCCCAGGTGCAGAACCTTGCACTTGCTCTTATATAGGAAAGTAATTGATTGATAGTTACCAGAATGCCTATCATAAGGCGTTAAACATGCTTGAAAAAAATCATTATCCACAACTAATCTTTCAAAACAATCTTCCAATGGACACGATGTTCAAAGAGCACAAACTGAATGCAAATTTTTGAAAGCATTAATTTTTACATAGTCGCATGGAAAGCATACTCTGAGGCTCATATTAAACATGTTCAAATCTCATTAGATAGATACAAGATCAGTATACTGACCTACAAATAGCAACCCACATTAAAATGCAGAGAACTAATAGTCAGGAGACTTTCAAGGACACATATTAAACTTTATAATTTGATATATGAACCATAGCTTTAATAACAGTAAAGAAGAAAGTGTCCTCTGCTACTACTACTAGTGGATTAATAAAGAAGAATACATACATTAGAAATGGGTAATTATGCCAATGTCATGAATGTGTTTGCACAATTTGAAAAACTTCAGGCACTAGAAAAAAGCTGCTGAACCAATTAAATGTTCCAGAGATTAAAGTACGCTTATCTGGAGTGTACTTTTTCATAGCGGTTCTTACCGGCCTCAAGTTTACTTTGCTCTTAACCAGGCAATTTACCAGCTGGAGCATCAGCCGTGCAATAACAAGCATCCTTCAGCGGAAATTTGTCTCTGTACCAGCTATAAATGACTCAGCTCCTCACGTCACGCTCCAGGAGTTCCTTTGCTAACATCACAGCCTTTGACCATACAGCACAGCACCCCTTCCCTCAATAGTAGGGGTTGGGGTTGGTTTCTTTGTTTGTTTGGGGTTTTTTTGCGTTCCTCAAACCTTCTTTCTTGAAACCTGATATGACTGCCTTGATCACCAAGAAAGCTAACTTTCACTTCCCATCGGCCATATGCAGTCTTGAATTAAAAATAAACACGTGCCAGGTGGTGCCTTTTTAAATAGGGTGTGTAGGTGAAAACAAACTTTAAACTCAAAGGAACTTTGAGCAACTAAAAACATTAGAATAGCCCAATTAAAACTGAAATTATACTCCTGCATGCTTATTTTTACATAAAATTTTCTGTTCAAGTTTTCAGTCAATAAACAGCTGTTACACCAGAACATACATTTAAAAAAGCCCCCACAGGTTAACAGTGGGGAAAAAAAAAAAAACAACAAACAGATAGGAGCTAGTCTTGGTGGTATTTCTACAATGTGAAACTAGCAATATGAACAGGAATAAAGTTAAAATTTTTATAACCCTGATAGTTGTATCTAAAAAGCTCAGCTCCTGACAACATGCAATCAAAAGAATGAATGGCTTTTTTTCTTCAAAGTTTTACTTTGCGACCAGCAAGCTTGCGGGGAGCAGTGGGGGGAAAGGCATTATTATGGTGGGTTTTTTTTTTCCTATGGTCAGAAACATGACTCTTCATAGTTAACAGTACTGCATAAAGTACACATAACTCCTGAAAAAAAAAAAAAAAAAAAAATTATAATCCTGGATTGGGACGCTTTCAAGGAGCTGAGAAAAACGAAGAAGAACAAGAGACATGACAGGAGAAAATAACAAGCAGTAGCCTTGTATACACATATGGTAAAAAGATTGGAAAAGCCTGCAAATTTGAAAACTAATGCATCTGTTGACAAGCAATAAGGGATCTTCAGAGTCATCTGTGTCCTTTACCGTTCTGTGGGCAGCTCTGATTTCTGTACCAGATTCCCCATTACCTTCACGGCGTGGTTCCTAACCCTGACTTCATCATGGTCATTCACAGGCATCAACTAGAGGAAACATCCTTTTAAGAAACGTGCTCCCCTGGATGAACGCTCCTGGTGCGTACAACTAACAAAGCCAGCAAATCTACATGCCAAAAAACATTTTTATGTTTTCGTAGGACTCTGCAGGGCTCCAAATGACAGTAGCACCACGTACTGAATCTGAATTCGAAGCCTGTCACATCCTTATCCACCTCCTTACTCAATTGAGCTGAAAGATATTTTGACATTTTAATACGATCAGTACTAGCAGAAACAAGAAACTTCAAGACCGTGATTTTTATGATGCAGTAATAGCAAGAGACTGCTGTAGTTGATGGGAGAATGATACTTAGAGTGATATAAAACCCAAGATGTGCTACAGACCAGCAGAGCAGTACGATCTCCCAGCAGCTGGTGATCCTGTAGGAAAACACGGTGCAATCTGGGCAGAATGACTTGTGTGACTCGGTTCCTATTTCAGAGCAGGGCTCTCTGTCCCGAGCCTTAAGTTGTTGACTGAATCCTGAAAGTCCCCTGAAACCAACCCAAAGCAATTAAGCCCGGGATGAAAGCACGAAGCAGACCCTGCATAGTTTCATGCAGGGCTCTTGGTGGGTACAGACCAGGCGCCCTTCCAGGAGCAGTGATCCGTTACCATTTACGTGCTCCGCTCCCTGTAACACGGCTGGGAGCCCACGTGGCAGCGGTACGCTCAAGTCAATTAACTGACCCCTGTAACAGGACACCACGAAGCCTACTCTTTATTCCCAACAAACTGGCCCAGTACTGGGTCAAAAGGAAGTTATTTTCTGCGTTACAGAGAAAACAGACTTACGGTACCACCTCAAATACCATGTTCAGTTTTTGGGCCCCTCACCACAAGAAAGACATCAAGATTCTGGAGCGGATCCAGAGAAGGGCAAGGAAGCTGGTGAGGGGTCTAGAGAACAAGTCTCATGAGGAGAGGCTGAGGGAACTGGGGTTGTTCAGCCTGGAGAAAAGGAGGCTGAGGGGAGACCTTATCACACTGCAACTATCTGAGAGGAGGTTGTAGAGAGGAGGGGGTCGGTCTCTTCTCCCAAGTCATAAGCAATAGGACAAGGGGAAATGGCTTAAGTTCTGCCAGGGCAGGTTTAGACTGAATATTAGGAAAAACTTCTTCACAGAAAGGGTTATCAAACATCAGAACAGGCTGCCCAGGGAAGCTGTGGAATCACCATGCCTGGAGGTATTTAAAAGACAGGCAGACGTGGTGCTTAGGGACATGGTTATTCGTGGATCTAGCAGTGTTAAGTTGATGGTTGGACTAGATGATCTGAAAGGTCCCTTCCAACCTAGACAGCTCTATGACTCCATGAAATACTTTATAACTGATGAAAAGAAGAACATTACACAAAAAGAAAGTTTGACATTTCTATCAATAAACTCAGGTGATCCTAAGTTTAAACCTTACATCCCCCCTGGTATTACCTGATATCATATCAGCAATCTCACTCAAGAGCATGATGTAGATGCGAGCATGCTTCAAATCACTATGTAAAAGGCTAGAATATATAGCACGGTTGAGCATTTTACCAGTGTGTTTTTATCTTATTAGGTGTTAACTATTATGTAGGTAGGTGTGTAGGCACGCATGAGCTGGGTGCTGTGCTTCTACAAGGACGGGAACAACCCATGGGGCTCCACAGAGCATGTCCAGTTTCCCACAGAGTTACAGCGAGAATTTTGAAATCTGCAGAATGAGCGTCAAAGCCCGTGGAACTCTGCGGGAGTTCCTCAAGTGGTGGTGTCCTACATGTATAAAATCTAGCAGCACAATTGCAAAGCATAGCAGCAGGGCTAAATAGCTAAAAACCACCCAATATTGCAGGCTGGGTTGGCAAACAATGAATTAGCACTGCCGTGTTGAAGAAAAGTATCAGTATGAAACTTAGTTTAGCATAATAGGAAACCTTATGATATTCCAGTTTATAACGTGATGCATTATCTAATAGGTAATAAACATATCCATATAAATCCCTAGCTTGCCTGAGGCTGACACTTCCAGAAATCACAGAATTCAGCTGAAGCATCCATTCTGCTCTGCCACAGAAATCAAGTACTAATTGTCTTCTCAAAACCCGACCTTTTTATGGTGGTCATGTGAGAATTCAGAGCAGAACCATAACAAATAGCCTGTCAACTCTGAAAAATTTAGACTCAGATAAGAAACAAGATAAGGCACTACAGCTAAGCTTCTGGTCAGCTTTCTGTTGATAGTATCGCTGAAAAGGATTGCTGAAGTTTTAAGCTATTAATTTTCACTAAACACAGAAAGTTCTCTTTCAAATTCCCATACAACAACAACAACTAGCAAGCCTATGACATTAAGTAAAACAGATGAAGTGCAGAGCAGCGGGTGAACATAAAGAAACAAAATACTTGGTTACATAAAGGAACACCACGCTCATTAGTCGAGCAGTCTGGGCTGCTCTCCACATTTCTGACACTCCCAACTGTGATGCTGTATATTTTAAGGACAACCTGCATATTGAGCAAACAAACAAGCAAAAAAAAAAAAAAACCACAACCCAGCATTCATACAGTTAGACCGATGTTCTCTATATAATTTTCTTTTCTGGGTTTTTTTTGAACATCACCGCCTTCTCCGGTGATTTGGCAGACAGAAGGTCACTCTGGAGGAAGCATATTCATTTTGTAAACTTCACGCCACCCCACTAAACTGCAGATATTATTTTTAGTTCTCCCTAGCACTGAGCAGACAGGGGATCCGAGGGCACAGTGCCAGGATGTAAACCCACTCCTTCTGAGCCGGCTTTAATCATGTTGCCTTGCTCCCAACTCTGCTCCCATGTTTAGGTCAGCAAATTTCCTCAGGGCTAAATCTGAATACGTGCACAGATATGCTGTGGATAATCTGGGTGTGTTTCTTCATGAATAATTCAGATGAAAGTACGATGTGTTGCTCCTACTGAAAGGCCCACTTGATTTTTCTCTTTTGGCAAGGTTCGTCTGAAAAAGTGCTGCTGAAGAGAAGCCAACATCTTGCCTCTATTTATAATGTACTTGGTTTATATATATATAAAAAAGTGGATCCTCTTTGCAGACTGCTTTGTATTGCTCAAGCTCGCAGTCCTGCTGCACGGAAAATTGAGGGACCCACGTTGAGTATAACCACAAAGTCAGGCCAGAAGTATTTTCTGCAAAAGGGATGCTTGTTTTAAATATTTCTCCATAAAAAACAAGGTCTTGTACACAAGCCTAAACCTAAAACGTTACAGGAAGAGCTCTGTTTTCCATAGAAAGCTCTCCTGTCAGGCGCTACAGGATTTGCACATTACAGCAACATTTCAACATCTTAAATTATGGTGGGGTTTTTTTGTTTGTTTCTTTTAAGTATAGTTACAATAGCTTGTTTGGCAATTTGTATCCCAAATTGCCACAAAAGTACCATGCCACCGAGGGCAGTCTGGTATCTGTCTCCATGCCAAGTATGGCAGCAGGTCGTACACACAAACCCTTCTCTTTTCTAATCCCCACACTAGCAAGGAATTAATTTCTTCGCCTCAGACGACCGAAGCCGTAACTTTGCGGGCTGTGCCAGGGGCTGGGGCAGGCAGGAAGGGCAGAGCTTCACGTGTGCCCTGCAGCCCACCCCGGGCACCAAACCTGAAGGTGACACACCAGCCCCCAGCGCAGGGTTTAGCTGGAGTTGAAGCGCCGCTTGGTTTCTACCCTTCCAGCCCAGCGGTTCTAAAGAAAGCAACCAGTTCCTCTGCGGCAAATACGGCCCCGTTTAAATGTGTGCTACCCTACTTCTATTTTTATTTAGAAATCCTACTGTAACTTGAGATGGACTTGTTAAGAATAAGCAAGCCAAAGCAAGAAACAGACTATGAGAAGGCATATAAAAATACGTTTCAGCGAGTTAGCATTGCATGTCCTAGTCTTTCACTGCTGTTGCTGAGTATTTACTCTAGTTCAGAAATACTCCAGAACCCACAGACCACTGACTACTCCCAAAGTTCCTGGGACATTGCTCTTTTTTATTTATTTTCCTTTTTTTTTTTTAATGAACATAACAGGAAACCCATATCAGCATCACAGAGTACATGAAACATCCTTAAGATCAGCATCCTAAAAAAAAAAATATATATATATATTTATTCTTCTTGCTAGCAAAAACAAAATTGGGAACAGTCTGAAAAGCAGTCACTGCTATGCCCAAGAGGATAATATTCCGACTTCCCACAACATGTTTTTCGATGCATCAAGGATCTCTAAACAGCACCGTGCGGATCTACACGTTCTCGCCAAGAGGGGTAATGAAATAAAACATAACTCCAGACACTTTAGTGGAGCAAGCCACTTGTTAAGGTTTATCAACGTGCAAAAACGAACCGCACAACCAAAATACACTTAAAATAAAGTCAGCTCTAATAGGAAGGGTTAAACCACAGTGTCAGGGATGGTGGAATTGGGAAAACAACACTTTTATGGTATTGGTTTTATCTTATCTAATGGCTTCTACAAGTCTTTCACACAGGCTTTGAACAAGGATCTCTCTCATGTTTGCCTTTTAAATTAATTTAATCCTTCAGAAAAGTGCCACGTGCTCAATACTGTAGAATTCCACTTATCTTCAGTGCTTCCAGAGATGCAGAACAAGGATAATCTTAGCATGCTGCCCTTCAAAATTCCCATAAGAGATCATTTTTAAAAGCCTATCTAATTCTGAAAAGATTAAGACAATAAAAAAAGGAAATTATGGATTCAGTGAGAAAGCAACCAGATTTGAGGAAAGATGAAGATAACTCACTATTACAAGTAAATTACAAAGTCAGGAAATGTGGTTTATTAGATACAATTCCTCCAAAACATTAAGCTGAATTTCTAAATGGCATCAAGAGCCCATTTTAAAAAAAAGAAAAAAAAAAGTAATCATTTTTCTTGTTGCAGTGGTGAAGTATTTTGCCTCTCTGACAAATGACACAAACTGAAGAGAACTGTAATGCATCCAGGTAACTGCTTATTAGCTCGTGACATCTCTCAGAGGCCCTGAACAGAAAAATAAAATTTAAGGCACGTTATACGCGTACTGCCATTTACCCTGGCTGAACAGTCTTCATGGCATCACAGCCTTTGAAGCACACGTCTCAGGTTTTTGTTCAGTTGACTTAAGTAACTAAAACCTTGTGGAAGGACACAGAAGTCACGTTTAAGCACTGCAGCTGAAGCCAACACACAGCATTTCCTCTCGGGAGGGTGAAATGATACCTAGAGGCCCCACTGCTGCCATGGTTTTCCTTTCTTTTTTGCCCACAGACAGTCTGCTTGGAGAGCAGAGGAAAATCCAGCAGCAGCATCCTCTCCAGAAGAGGACCGAGTAATTAACTTCTCATTGGAAGCCCTAATTCCCGCAGCAGGGAGGGAGAGGACGAAGCAGTGGATTCCACTTACAGGAGGGATGGCTTTAAGCAGGCTTTGCCTCCAACAGCGGGACACAAGGCTGTTCAATTCAAGTGGTTTGGCTGCTGCGGGGAGGTGGAGGTGAGGGAGCACAGCTTCAGATGATGGCAGGTTTTGCACTGGTAAAGCGCGACTGGGCTCAGAATGAAGACTGACTGGATTATTCAAGATACATAGTTAAGTTTTATGTCCCTTTTCCCTGTAGTCCTAAATACTCTATTAAAACTAACCCGCTACAGCACCAACAGGCTTCTCCTGACCAACACCAAGAGGAAGACTGAATCACCAGACCACTCTCAGATCTCCAGGACCACTGAGTATGTTCATTTGCCCACCTCACTGATCTAAGACTAGTTAATGCACATGGAAAGGAAAAAGAAAACATGTTCATGGATGAAAACCTGCATATCCAAAACTGATGCAAGTTCTCTGGTACCCAAAAGAGATCACAAAACAGGAAGTCACATACTTCTTGAGAACCTGGGGTAACCTCTTCCACACTTTGTGCCTTCAGCCCCTCTCTGACATTCTGTACTGCCTTTTTGCACTTCGAAGGACTCTTCAGGGCAGCTATAGCTGTTCATGACATGATCATACATCGTCTTGCATTAGCAACGCTCTAATTTATTTTGGAGCCCATGTTACTGAATATGGTCTTGATGTACCTATTTGTGTCAGAACATAAGGTCATAGATATTATATTACAGTCCAGAAAAGCACAGATCCTGTTTATGAACTAAGTCACTTCACTTTGTTGCGCTAAATTGGCTTTCCAGCTGCCCTCAAACACCACATTATTTAATGACCCACACAAGACTTCCAGTAGGTCTTTTTACCCAGTCATCTCCTTGTGGTCTCTAAAGATGCCACCAAACAGTGCAGAACGCGAAGGTAGACAATGCTACAATTCACATACAGGACAAATGATAAAAGCCACATGGAAATAAATTCTTCGGGTTTTTTCTTCTCTCTGAACTTGAAATAGTATCTGAAACCACAAAGGAAACAAAACCAGGTGGCAGAGGACAGCTGGTGCCATGAGGGGGACCATGCCAACGCTGCTGAAAATTCTGCATGACCTACAGCCTAGACAGCAATCGCCGTGATCGGCCTCCAAAATACACTGCGGTGCTCACCACTTCACCTCAGAGGACCTCAAGATGCCCAGGGAGTTCCAGGCAAATGGGGAAGGGACGGATGGAAGAGATGCAAGGAAGGGGGAGCTCTGCACACCAAGTGCTGCACCAAAGAGCAGAGATGGGCAGGAGTCAGTCATGCTACTATTCTGCAATGATTGCTTAGAAACTGAATCCTTTTCAGCATTCACTTTTACAGACACTAACTTCAAGCATTTTGGTCTGAGATTTTCACCATGCCTAAAAATCAGACTCTCCCTGTTGCCAAGACATACATAAGCTAGCCAAACCTTTGGGAAGTCAGCTTTCTATTTAATTATTTTTAGAAGAAACTGCCTCTACATTTGAAAAACAGGACAAAAAAATGTAAAACCAGATAATCAGAAGAGGAGCTGTGATTTGGTGTGCACAGATGCATACAAGCTTCTTTTTTTAAAATAAAATAGCCATATTATCTGGTCACTGTATTACCTACAGCGATTCTCAGTGAGCTCACATCATTTAATCACAGAATCCTAGAATCGTCTAGGTTGGAAGGGACCTCAAAGATCATCTAGTCCAACCATCAACCTAACTCTGACAAAAAAATAAATAAGAAATAAGCAATAAAAAAANTTATCAGCTTTGTTGCCCTTCTCTGGACCCGCTCCAGCACCTCCATGTCTTCTTGATCTTTTCTCTCAAGTCACAGGCGATAGGACAAGAGGAAATGGCCTCAAGTTGTGCCAGGGGAGGTTCAGATTGGATATTAGGAAACATTTCTTCACCGAAAGGGTTATCCAGCATTGGAATAGGCTGCCCAGGGAAGTGGTTGAGGCACCATCCCTGGAGGTATTCAAAAGATGGGTAGACATAGTGCTTAAGGACATGGTGTAGTGATGGTTTTTATCAGAGTTAGGTTGAGGGTTGGACTAGCTGATCTTAAAGGTCCCTTCCAACCTAGACAATTCTATGATTTTATGATTTTTCATTCTATATTTTATTTTGCCTTTCTAAAAATACAATCCTCCATAATGACACTTCTACTCTCCAAATAATGGCGTGGTTTTTGGTAACTGCAAAAGGAAAAATGAATGATTTTTTCTACAAATACAGCAGACATGATATCATTTAAAACCATTCCTTCCCTCCTCTCCTAAACATTAATCAGGGATAAAAAGGCTATGAGCATTTAGAAAGAATTAAAAATTTTAATGTTTTTATTATTTCTTCTGTTTGGAAAAATTATCATGGACAAGATGTTCAAAACTGGAACTTAAAAAGATAGCTTTACAAGCCTAGAGTGAGAAGCACTCTCATTTTCAGAAAAAACGTGCCAAATCTATCATTAAGGAAACAAAAATGAAACCTGAAGCTCTCAACTTTCACTTCTGTTTCCAAAATCTTCAGTCAGACACTGTTTAAAAAAATAATTGAAAAAACACAAACAGAAACAAACCAAAAAACCTCAATAAACCAACCAAACAACAAAGCCCCAACAAAATAGGGGAGTGCAGGACTTTGCATCTGAGGCTGTATAGCCCATGGGGGCTGGAGATAACGAGGCCGCCCACCGAACAATTCTGCATTCATTGCAAGCCTTTAGCATCCACGCTTTGTTTTGAGTCATCGCTTTTCAGTTTCTCAACCCATGAATGAAATCCTGACCCACACAAACTTGGAGAAAATTTTCTTTTGGTCTCTTCAAGACTTGCCTTCTTGCTAAAACTGGGACAACCTATCTTTTTCACGGAAACCGCAAAAATCTCTTTCCTCTGCGATTAAAGTGCGCTTGAGTCGATCTAGCATCCAAACTTTGCATCTCTCCCGTTTCCTGCAGAATCCTTCAAAATCCAGAGCCCAACTTTTTTATCATGTCTGTTACACTTACTCAAAAAACAGTTTATCAGATGACTCAACTTCTGCAACATTTTAACATGAACTGCAGCAATGCCATACATAGGTACTTAATATGCCAAAAATTTCCTACCGTTTAGTCCATGCTCCAGTGCCACATAAAAATCAAAGCACAAAAGAAATACGAATGTAAAGTTCATGAATTTTCTTCTTCAAACGTTTCTAGCATACATTATTCAATAAGAAGCCTTACAGAACGTGATATTATTACAGCTTAAAAGCCTCCTTTGAATAGCTGAATTGAAAGACTTTGTACTGTTGTTTTTCAGAATAAACTGTCTTATGGCTTTACTGAAATGCATTATCTAACAGACAATTAACACACTCTTGGAACAGACAAACGGTTTTGACTTTTAGCCCGTGGAGCGATGACAGAGCCGGGATCTGGGTTACGAGCAGGCGGCCTCCGGCTCCCGTCTCTGGCCCTCTACTCTCTCCGCTTCTCACCACAGCTTTATTTTGTCTGCAAAATGCTCCCTTATTTCTGAGGAATTCTTATTTCTTGAGACAGCCTGGTCCCCCTAACGCGTGGTTACGCCACAGCTACAGATTATGCACACAGGAGCTAAATGCCAATGAGGTCTGCGCACCAGAACATTTTTCTTTCATAAACCACCTTGGATTAGCTTTGAAACCCCGTAACAACATATTTGGATCATTGCTTATAAGGTTTCTAAAAGAAACACAAAATGCATCAACTTCTTGCTTAACCGGAGAAGACAACTATCTTCACTAATAAGAATCAATTACAGCATAATTAGATTTAGGATGCCAGTTCATGTTAAAAAAAAAAAAAAAAAATCCCCCAAACAAGCTTTTTCACGTT
The DNA here is from genome assembly GCA_013399435.1 of Arenaria interpres. Lineage (NCBI taxonomy): Eukaryota > Metazoa > Chordata > Aves > Charadriiformes > Scolopacidae > Arenaria > Arenaria interpres. The sequence continues at coordinate 22,836 of VXAK01014042.1, read as the reverse complement.
TCACGAAGAAAAGGCACAGTCTAGACCACCATAATATTTTTTTTTTTTTTCAAAAATGCAGAAAGGGATCAGACCATAAGCCTCTCCCCCAGAGAACAGGGGACTCCAGGCAATTGTCAAACAGCATTTATTTGTTTCACACAATTAAAATCGGGTTTAAAGAATGAAATTAGTATTTCACGGTGAAAGTGTGTTAAAGTTGAGCTGGAAAACACTAATCAAAAGGGCTCTTCTTGGTGGCTGGGAGAAGGGTAAGCCTGCTATATTTATAAACTCCCAAGTTTTGGTTTAAAAAGAAAAAAAAAGAAATCCGTTCCTGGGGTTGCGAAGAAAACCTGCCAAATATAAAATGAGACAACGCTGTCATCTGATGTCTACAGAGAGACTCCGTGCATCCCAGATAATTCTCAAACGACAGCAATACAAAACTAACAAACCTCTGGCTGCTATTCAGGAGCTACTAGCCAGCACTAACACAGACAACTACCCTCAGCCACTTCAGCTGGATGCTGCTTTGAAAAGTCATGAGCGGCAGCAAACACTGTAATAAATCTGAGGGGGGAAAAAAAAAAAAACCAGTCAAAACCTTCTGTTCCAATCCTCACCAGTCAGATGGCTCCAGAAGTTTTCCCTCCCCTGGTAATTAAAGGGCAAAAGAAAGAGACACCCACCCACCCCCCTCCAATAAAAGCATCTTGGCACCCACCCCCCAGTATCGACAGCTGAGCTCTGGGTCTGACGCTGTGCCAAAGTCCTACTCCAGACCAGGAGTCGACCCGCCAGCTCCCACTTTTCAGCTCTAGCCCCAATTTGCAGGCTTTTCAAATGAAATGTAAAGAGGTTTCATGCCCCCTCGCTCTCTCCCTTTTCTTCAGTCACAGCCAGTAACGTGAAAAGGCCATACCTTCCCACCCGATGTTATCGGAGCGCATATTGCGTTGGCTTTTTATTCGTCATCTGCTAAAGGAATTGGCAAGGCCTGGCGAAAAGTACTGCTCTTGTCTTCAGCGAGTAACGGTCCCTTTCACGGTCACAGCGAAGGCACGTGCGTCATCGACACCGTGCGGTACCGCTGGCGGACAAAGCAGTGGGCTCGAAGCCAAAAAAATCTTCATTCTCAACTACATTGTGGTGGTGGGTTTTTTTTTTCTTTTTTTTTTTTTTTTTTTGAACTACCACACTAGCGCTAATCTCTTGGAAGTCAATTGTTATCCTCTCACTTTCATCGTTTACATCCGCCGTTAGAAAAAAACAATTACGGCTAGCTATCTTCTAACTCAGAAGACCACACGACGTCTCCTGCCACCCTTCTTCCTTCATTCCGGGGTCATTTGGCTGAACTTAATACCGCCAAGACGGGTAACACCACGGCTTTGTAGTCATCTCCGGCTAGTCTGAAGTCCGCTGAAAAGGCCATCCCACCCTTCCCCTTCTTGGCCAACTCATCGCTACCTTGCGCCTCCAACCCACCTGGTGTTGACGTAAAACGGTATTAGGGTTGCAGGTAAAGCAAACAAGGGAAGTGGTCTGGAACTAAACCAGCAAAGGTGGGGGTGGGGGAAGAGCCAGTTTAACACCAGTCAATTCCCTGGTCCTGTTTGCTGTGCAGCCGCACGAGATGTTGAGCTGCCATTGAGGACAAAGCCGAAGAGGGGAAGGAAGGAGGCCTGAAGAGGACAAGGACCCACTCCTCTCTGCAGCCGTGCCAACGGACATTGGCTGGAAGCGACTGTGGCCCAAGATGGAAAATGAGGTCGTCTTAAAATAACAGCTGTGAAAAATACTTTCTAAGCTAATAACGCACCACGAGGCTCACATTACCAATATGAAACAGAAGCACGTACTTGAAGATCTTGCAAGTATACGAGAACGGCACCTATTTTATAACAATTAAGGGCTTCAAAAGGAGATTTTCAGAGCTAGCAACCTGCAGCCTGATTTCATCCGCTCAGGACTAGGCTTAAGCACAGATCAAGCTGCACAGACTCAGCCAGCCAAGCCTCAACCATCGGTAACAAAACATAGAAGGGTGGAAAAAAAATTCCACCTTCTTTTCCTTTTGATACCTTGAAAAAAACCACCTTGCCTGTTAGTCAGACACTCGTGAATCACATCACTGGCTGTGCATCTACTACCCTTATTGTGGTTCTTTGTCTGCAAATCATGTGCTGAATAACCCTCGTGCAAGTGACGTATTCTTTATTAACGATAACAAGGCTAAAGAACATCTTGCCAGATAAAATTCTGACTATACTATCAGAACAAGACAGTAGTTTGTAAAAGGGAACTTGTTCATGCTAATAACTTCCTTCAATAGGAAGGCTTCACCTGTAGTATCAACCTGGTTTAATTCCACGCACATAAGGACATTTTCCTCCATGAGGAAAGAAGGGAAGATATATGGACCAAAGGTTTAGTCACAAACAGCCTCCCAAAAGTAAACATATGTAGTTTCCACATGTTCACAAGACCAATAGGGATCCACTATCTTACAGAATGAGGTTTTCTTACAAAGTCGCGGTACCAGAGCAGACCTACCCCGGAAATAAATTTGATTCAGCATCTGCCAACGGCAGGTACCTTGATTCCCTTCAGTCCATATGGTCAGACTCCTAAAGGGACATTTTGGCTCCTCCCTTGCCAAACATGATCTCCTCGATTTCACGCTCTTTCTGCGTGCTCTCTCCTGGCAGAGCACAACAGTGGCAGCAGTTGCCAACAAGTTATGCATAGTTACCCTCCACTTGGGATATCTCCTGGCCTGTCTTTGACGATGGCTCAAGCCAAGCCATGTACACAATCTAAATCCCTCCAGTGTTATAATCTCTGACAGTATGTTGGCTCAAAATAAAAATTAATATACTAAGAACTTTTCAGTTTTCTTAATACTTCCCACTCTCTTCACTGAAAAAAAAAAAAAACAACAAAAAAACCAAAACCAAACAACTGAAAATCAAAAGAAACCCAAGCAACTGTTCAATACTTCTAGTAAGTTGGCTAAAATTTTCAATGAAATCCAGTGTTTCTTACTGCATGCGTTTTTCCTCCATACCGTGTCTGCAACACCTGAAGGGAAGGTGTCTTAACGTAAGTTAATTACTCGATCAAAGGATTGTTATTGAAAGGCCTTTTTCTTGCCCTCATCACGCTAAATCAGTGATCAAACCTACTGGTCAAACCACCATCACTCCCATAACCCTCGACAGGGAGGCGAGAGCCGTCTGCTGCACGTTTGATGCAGGAGCCAAAGCCTGTTTTGTAGAGAGTCAGGAAAAGACAGTCTTACTGTTAGGTCTTTTTTCCCAGTTGGCACCTCATCAACAACGTCTCCACCCAAACCTAGGGTTGTTTGTAGCGCTACTGAGTGTGCCCAAGCACAGCCAGGTGTCCTTAGTGTGACCCAGCGTCAGCAAAATAGGGACCACCGCTCACAAACGATGGTTTCCACGCCACATGGGGGGGGGGGTGTGTGCCTGTGGAGCCCTGAAAGCACTCTCCTGGCTACCTGTATCCAACATTTATGCCGCCGTAAGGACAGTTTAACGCAAATCCTGCATTTTTACTCATAAAAATGTGTGCTTGTCCCTGGCAGGACGCGAGGCGGGCCCCCGGGGGAGGGAGAAAGGAAGGGGCTCCATCCCCCAGCGCATCCCGCAGAAGCTGGTACCCCCCGGCCTGGCAGGTGGGTGGGTGGGCCGAGGGCTGGGGACAAGGGGTGACGCGGCACCCCACGGCCAGGCGGGATTGTGTGACACCCCTCCTCCGCCTCTTCCCGCGGACCCCCGGGGCGCTGCAGCCCCGGGACGGGCTTCCCCCCCCCC
>VXAK01014042.1:230-17853 GCA_013399435.1 Arenaria interpres | reverse complement strand
CCCCCCCTTTTCACTCCCCCCCCGACCGGAGCCAGCGGGGTCCCGGGCCGCCCCCCCTTCCCCCTGGGGGAAAACCATCCTTGTCCCAAACTTGGGCGGCTGTATTGCAGCAGCCTCTCCCTGCCGAGCCGCTGTCAAGTCAGAGTTTAATTAAGACAGCTTTAAAAAGATATATATATATATTTTTTTTTTCCTCTATGCTTCTTTTCCCTGCTTGAGCTGTCGGGGTTGGTGGTGGTTTGTTGTTTTGTGGTTTTTTTTCCTTCACTTCTTGGCTATCGCGATAACACATCTTTTTGTCAGCGAAAAATCCGCCACCTACTGTAAACCTCAGTAACTGGTCTCTACCTGAGAAAGTAGCCGGACAAAGGTTTTTCAGTCCTACAGTCCTACCCCTTTTGCGATGGTCAACGTTCCTGACCGTCCTTGTGTTTAACGGCCGTAGCAACGGCGGCGGTAATTCCCAGTAACATGCTATTCCGGCACTGGTTTTAACCCTGCCTAGAAAAAAAGAAAGAAAAAGAAGCATAAATCTCGAGCTGAAGAGCGACTGTGTTATTTGAGGCTGCCTGCTAGATTATTTGGGCAGAGAAGGGGTCACACATCCCAGCAGGTCACAGCACTCTGAACCGACACAAAAACTGTCAACGTTAGCAGTATTTTAATAGCGTTACAAGCAACTATGCTCATTTCCCGAGCAAAGGATTTCACGCTTTTTCTTCCCCCCCCGCCCCCCCCCAGTTTAATCATCTGGTTGAATGCATTTAGGCTTCTCAGTTGCAATTTTCAGTTTTAAGGTTCTGACTCAGACCTCAAATAGACCTCATCCTGCAGAATCCTAAAATGAACTTTTTTTGGAACAGCTACTGCAAAAAATGCATTAGGTCATGTCACGTAGGCTGGACACCCGCTTTAAGGTTTGCCAGAATGCTACGAGTTCGAAGCCAGAATGGAATTGCTTTCCCAAGCTATTTTCACACGCGTTAACATCCGAACTGCGATAGCATGGTAACGGCCAAACGCTGTGGATCACAAACCTAAAACAACGTCTCGTCCCTTCAGCCTGCACAGCTGGCGCTAACCCCTGGGGAACGTGGCTTGAGATGCTGTGCTCCGGCGTTGCGGGATGACAGTTTGGGAGCCGCCGGCATCCTCTTAACGGCGCAGCTGGAAGAAGACCCCTTCTCTTCCTGGCAGCAGCCCTGGCACCGGTGCGATGCTGCGGTGAACTGCTCGTTTTCTGCCAGTTCCATTCCATGACCCGCTTCTAATTGAAGCGACAGCCCTCGTACAGATCCCGCCGCGGGCACAAAGGAAGCGGGAATAGCTGCTGGGGGTGGGGGGTGGCCGTGGTGGTGGTGGTGAAGAAGGGCAGCGAGACCGCTCGCTCCTTTTGGGAACTGGTTGGTGAGATGATTCCTCTGGAGCGTGAAGCTGCAATTCAGTCGCTCGAGCACCAAGACCCGTTTAAACTCGCGGGAAAGTGAACCCAACGCCGGGCTTGCGCTAAAACCAGCAGGGAAACCCCCTGGTACATTGTGTTGGGAGGGTTTGAGGTGGGATAACCATGAAAAGGCTCTTAACAAAGCAGCCTAAGGGGGGGGGGGAGAGAGGCTGCAACACGCTGTGAATTGCTGCAGCTGCTTACAAACGCCACCTCCGAGATAATTAGATCCCTTTGTATGATGTTTGTCCACGACCTACCAAAACCAGGTTGAGGACAGCCACCTAGGCTTTTAGGCGATACAAGTAATTAATAATAATCAGGAAACATAAAGACAATCATGAGAATGCGTTAAAAAAAAAAAAATAGCAAAAAGAGGCCGAAATTCTTTAAAGCAATCACAGATCCATTGATGTTCTCACGGTGTTCAAACGGAACATGAAGCCTTCACTTGAATCATAGAATCACAGAATCTTCATGGTTGGAAAGGACCTCTGAGATCACCAAGTCCAACCATATACACGCAAAAGACCCCCACAGTCTCGGCCACTACAGCATGTCCTCAAGTGCCATGTCTACACGTTTCTTAAATATCTCCAGGGATGGTGACTCCACCACCTCCCTGGGCAGGCTGTTCCAGTGCCTGACCACTCTCTCAGGAAAGTAATTCTTCCTAATATCTAATCTAAACCTCCCCTGCCCCAACTTCAGACCATTTCCTCTGGTCCTGTCATTATTCACTTGGGAGAAGAGGCCAACACCCACCTCTCTACAACCTCCTTTCAGGTAGTTGTAGGGGGCAATGAAGTCTTCCCTCAGCCTCCACTTCTCCAAACTAAACATGCCCAGTTCCCTCAGCCTCTCCTCGTATGACTTGTTCTCTAGACCCCTCACCAGCTTGGTGGCTCTCCTCTGGACACACTCCAGCAGCTCAATGTCCTTCTAAGCCTACAGAGCTGGGCTTGCAGCTGCTACGGACGCCACTTCAATTTTTACAAATTTATTTTACCAGGCAGAAGTGCGAGGAGCAAAATGTGGAAAATGAAGCTTAAGTTCCTAAATGGTCACTTGTTGTGCCCGTTACGCAAAGCCGTTTGGGTCTCTCCTTCAGTTGGGTGATTTGCTTAATATGATTTGAGATCTGGTTACTGTGACCTAATTAATTTGTATTATTGAATTCTTCATACAAGTCCCTTTTAAGATGAAATTAATCTAGATAAACTCTACCACTGATATTTTACCTCCCTTCAAATTCAAATTCTCAGATGTTAATCCAAAGTTTTGATGCTTTCTTTTCGCTTCAGCTATTTATGTCTCTCCGAATCGATTCTTCATAGTAATCCCTCTTAGCTGTCCGTTACCTTTATCCATTTACTTCATTATTTCTTTCTTATCCTTTAATCTGCCTACCACTTTTTATCCCCCTCCCATCTCATTACTAGCGTTTCATTAGAAACTCAGTCCTCTAGTTACATAACTTTTCTTCTTGAAGTCGGTCCCTTTTTCTCAATTCTCTTCACTTGTAAGATTTCATGCACCTTTAAGTTAAAACTTCCTAATTTCTCTCATCTTGAGCCCAGTACTCCTTTGCCCATGACCTCTGTTTGACATGCCTCTCAGGTGATTTTTCTCCTAGCATTTAAAACTATAAAGGTAATAAAAGCATCGCCATCCTGTAATTCTTTGCGCAATATAGTTAGGAATTAGCTTAAACTATATAATCCTTATAGCTCAGTTAATGGGAATCCGAAACTTCGGGGCAGAGAAGAAAGCAACTTTCCGCAGCTCGTATCCACAGAGCTTTGAAAACAACGTGTCTGTTCTTGTGGAAAGAACAGTTTTTCCCCAGGTCATCCCAAACGGAAAGAAGTGTAAATGCAGCACCCGTGCAGAAACACGACAGACAAAGCCTCAGTCAAGAGGCCACACTTTTTTTTTTTTTAATTGCTTTCTTAAATTATTATTGGCTAAGCTTCTTGAAACAAATTGTGAAATTCAAAGTGAAAACTGTGTTGGAAGATCTAACATACATAAAGTACTGTGCTCCATAATTGCCGTGTCATGTGCTGCAAATACATGTTCAGTTGGTCAAATAAAACCAACCACGCACCCAATCAGACTTTTTGGAATCGTTGATAACCTGCCATTAATTTCTGTTGACTAAACAGGCATTAGATGTGAAATCTCTCAAAATAAGGTATATTACTGAAGTGACCAAACATAGATACAATTAACTAGATGTAAGTAAATGCCTCTGAATATTTGGATTCACTGCACTTGTCAGTGGAGTACTACATGCAAAGATTATTTTTCCATGTAAAATAAGTATATTTTCCTTCTGTTTATGAAAGGAAGTATGGTTTGTTCATTAAGACAATACCTCGATTAAATATACTGTTTCTGCACATGGCACCACAGCAGCCATTTCATCTAGCATATCTGGATCATCGATTCATCTTCAGCATCAAAGGATTTCAACCTGCAAAATGGGCAGCAACCACAGTTCTGAGTAATTTCTTCAGGAGCGGGGAGACCTCAGCATCTCACATGATCAGACTCTTAATTGCTAGCAATTATCCATCCCCTTAAGCCTTCTAGCCACGATTTTAATTGCAGAAAAAATATTAAGTGATTAGAGGAGCTGTAGACTTGACTTTACAATCCCATAATTTATGCATAACTTCAACCACCTCGGACTAGAGTACTTTAGTTCAGTAACATGCCCTGTAGCTGGGATCGCTTCTCATCCCATTGCTTTTCTAAGAACGCTGTCACTTAACTCTCTGGGATTTTATGGTCCACTGCCCTATTTGCATTATTTTTAACCAGTCAAATTTTATTCTACTCTCAGATCACCTTTGAGTAAGATCTGAGATAGAGACAGTTTTACTTTAGAAAACATTTTATTGATTTAAACTACATAGTCTTATTTGAAAACTCCAATGAATTAACTTTTGGAAATATAACTGAAGCATCAGAAAGAAAGTTCAGTAGACTGGGCATACTACCAAGGTTTTACACTTTAACTACTAGAGAAACTCTGGTGCATCCTCTAGAAAGTGTATAAAAACACCACTAGAAAGAATTAAAACTGTGTATTTTGCCAGATGTATAGAGGTTATTATAGTTTAAGATGTAATGCCAAAGGTCTGAGTAAGACCTATCAGTCTTGTAGAGACATGTCAATAGCAGGAGACACTCACTGCAATTTGTACACAATAAAAATGATGAAAAATTGATCTGATAGGGGGTTGGGTGGCTTGGTTTTGTTTGTTTCCTTCTCAAATGGCACTAATCTTTTTTGATCGTAATGACAGATTATAATTTGTTCTGCCAATAAGACCGCTCCAAAACAGGTTTAAGGGAACTGGAATGATCAAAGTTTGTAAGAGAATAATCCCCAGCTAGAAATTTCTCTAGAACTTAAGGCAACCCACCACATTTTATGTCTGTGTTCAGTGCATTGTTACTCAATTTAATGTAGCACTGATTAAGAGAGACAATACATCAAATTATTATATTTCTCTTCAAAGAAGCATTTGATTGTGGAACAGATTCTTCATGTTTGTCATTTTTCCATGTAACAGTCATCCCACGAAGCTTTCTGGCACAGCAGACTTTGAATCCAGCGAAGAATAGCAATCCTTTTTTCTAAAACTAACTTTCAATCTCAAGTGCTGTGTACTTATGTGTGATCATAGCATCTTTCCAGAGTGACATATCTGCATTTTGGTGTTGGTATTTTTTTGTTTGTTTTTAAGGTTTCTCCCCCTAAAAAAAAAAAAANGTGTGATCATAGCATCTTTCCAGAGTGACATATCTGCATTTTGGTGTTGGTATTTTTTTGTTTGTTTTTAAGGTTTCTCCCCCTAAAAAAAATAAGGGGGGTATCAGATCAGCTTACTAAAATCCCTGTTGTTAAGAAAATACAGAGTTTGGTGGCTGTTAGCAGCTCAGCCCACTTGCAAAGCTAGTTATTGCAGGAGATAAAGCAACTTCTGCAACAAGAACTTCCACGTTCCCAATTATTTCTGCTTTTATATAAAGGAGGTATTTACTTCCGTATGATTCCGCAGGCACTGCAGTAACACACAAAGAAGAGGAAAAAAAATGAGGAAAAAGAGTGTACTGCTACTGCTAGAATTGACTTCTCTCCCTGACAGTGCCCTCTATCTTGTTTTGTCATTTGGAAGGGATCCTGGTGCCCTCCCACTCTCCGTGATGGAAACTAAAACAGGATTTCTTGTCATTGCCAAAGTTTGAAGGAACATCTTGGTATTACTGCACAAATGTATTATTACAAAGGATGACCCACAGGGTAGAAAGGTTAGATCTGTATTATGGTGCAGAAATAATGCAGAATAGAGAGACTTTGGGAGGCCAAGAGTACTTCAAATGTCACAAATTATATTTGTTCTAGAGAAAAATGCAAATACCATTAAGACTTTGACAGCGTATCTCTATTAAAATGTTACTGCAACTTCACAACTCAGTACTGTACGTCTGGTAAGAGAAGGTACAGTTTATCATGAACAACAGGGCACTTGTTGTCCCAGCACAATACCAAGGACAGTGCCAGCAGAACTGCCAAAAAAAAAGAAATAGAACAGATGGGAACCCCTTAATCCTCTTTCTCATCGTCCTTGACTCTCTCCTAGGTAAAACGACATCTGGTGTGTTCACTTGGGCATCTCTCGTCTTCCCATCTCCCCAACTGCGAGAAGCAGCGCTGCACAGCACAGCAGTGGTTGATGTGAGACACACACTTATCTTCCTCTACTCATGTTAAATGTAAACTTTAACACCCCCTCAAGCTTCGTGTGTGATTACAGCATCCAGTACTTGCCAGTTCAGAAGCACAACTGGGAAGGAAGCCCATCTTGCTTTAAATTGGCCAAGCTCTCCAATGAATACTTTTTTTTGAAAACAACTGTAACCTGCTTAAGACACAACAGTGATGAGATTCTGGGCCCATTAACAGGGAGCAGAAAAATTCTTTGCAGGTTCATTACTACCAAGTAGTAGTTCACAAGTGAATTAAGCTACAAGGCCACTTTCAGTGGCAGAGGAGTATATTCCTAAGCGTGGCATGACACCAAGAACTAGGCTGCGTAATAAAATACGGAAAAAGGAATTTAAGAGTGGTTAAACTGCATGAACACTTGGATAGAGAAATGCAAATGCTTATTCTATAAATAAGATACAGATCTAAATAAATCTATTTGAGAGATGTAGAGCACCTCTCCTACGAAGACAGGTTGAGAGAGTTGGGGTTGTTCAGCCTGGAGAAGAGAAGGCTGCGGGGAGACCTTATAGCGGCCTTCCAGTGCCTGAAGGGGGCCTACAGGAAGGCCGGGGAGGGACTTTGTAGTAGGGCATGTAGTGATGGGATGAGGGCTAACAGCTTGAAATTAGAAGAGCGTAGATTTAGATTAGATATGAGGAAGGAATTCTTTCCTGTGAGGGTGGTGAGGCACTGGAACAGGTTGCCCTGAGAAGCTGTGGATGCCCCATCCCTGGAAGTGTTCGAGGCCAGGCTGGATGGGGCTTTGAGCAACCTGCTCTAGTGGGAGGTGTCCCTGCCCATGGCAGGGGGGTTGGATCTTGCCGATCTTGAAGGTCCCTTCCAACTCTAACCATTCTGTGATTCGATGTATAAACCAGGAAAAAAAAAAAGTAAAATGAGAATAGGCCCCAATAGAAATGTACCATGACGCTACTTAAAGAGCAATTCATAATGCAGAAATGTTAGTATAATTAAACTACTGTTTTAACCTACTGCAAATGTACACTGTATATTCTGATATCAAACAACATTCAGCATTTTAATATGTCACTGGAAATCTTTACACTTATCAACTTTTTAATAATTCACACAGAAGTTGATGATTTCCCTACAACGTAAGAGGTAGGATGGAAGTTGTGGTGACATGAATGTGCACCATTACAGACATAAGCTATACCAGGGAGAAAATGAGAAGTCCTTATCCTATTGTCAGACACCCTCTCAAAGGATTACCACGCATCAAGCCCATATGCAGGAGTGCCACCTGGTGACCAATGTTATGACAAATTCCACTTAAAATACTACATAGAACCAAAAATTATTGTATGAAGTAACAGAATTTCCCTTCTTTTTTTTTTTTAATGTGCATATTAAAGCTTAGTGTTCCAAAGCTCAATATGTGAAGTATAAAAACTGACACTGAAATTTCCCATTTATAAATATAACAGTATTTATAATGTAAACACTAACAGAGTGTTTGGAAACTATGGCACCTACACATATCGGACAGAAATTGTTCCCACAGGTACAGCAGCTACACCATAATTTTTCATAGGAAGAAAATGCAGCACAGAGAGAGGAAACCTAGAAACACTAAAATTAGCCTTCTCCGAGAATATAACAATCTCAGCTTCCCTACTTCCTCAATGACACAAAGTCATAGATAACTAACAGACTTATCCCAGCGACTCAGTACAAATGGCAGGTCGTTTCTGCACCGTTCTTCAGAAGAGCATGGAAGCAAGCATTAGGAAGTCTTTCAAAGCACACAGGACAAGGTATGAGGAGCGCCCAACCTCATCCCTCTAACACAAATGCTTCCTATCAGCAGCTCAAGCACCCTGAGTGGAACCAGATGAGTATGGACACTGCCGTAGAGCAGAAGCACAAGGAAAGGAAACAATTAGCCAAATGCAGAGGGTGATGAGCAAACCCAGCTGTTAGGAGGCAATGGAGCCTGAGGAAGGGAGGACACTACAGCAGCACACCATGTAAGCTCAACCCAGGTCAAGGCAACCACAGGGTACTGGATAAGATTGAGGCCGTTGCATTTTAAGTCCCTCCTCTCCTTGCAAAGGTTCTTCAAAAATGGGGCATTTTTTGCTGCAGGTAGATTAAATGACTTAAGCTCCTTTGTATGTTATTCTAGTACCCATGAAGACTCAACAGAAGAACGCTGCATGCCCCTGCAAAGGACTGGAAATTACCCTCTCGTTATACACGCAGTTAAGAGGGTAATAAAACACTCAAATAGGATAGGAAAGAAGGAAAAGGAAACGTTCTCCCTCAAATTTATCATTTCTCTGTTTTTAATTGGTCCAAATAATGTATCTTCAGGTGTTCAGAGTGCAAAGGTTCGAAAGTAGGAAGGTAAAAAAAATAAAAGGGGATAGGCAGGGTCCAGTAGAACACAGTTACACCTTTTGAATGTGGTTGAAGAAAGGCAGTACAATTTTGTGGAAGCAGAAACAATAAGCTCACATAGACATGCTTTTTACTTCAGCCATGATTCAGCCAAAAGTGGGCAGAAGCTAGATGTATGAAACAGTGCACAGAAATGACTACAGCCATTTGTGCACTCTTTCTGTGGGCCTTTCTCCATTTTTCTACAAAATAGCTAGTCTGTTGGAAACTAATGGAAAAAGGACAAAGGTCATGTGATGAAGACTACAGTCATTGCCAGCAGACTCTTTCATTATTGCCTCCCTTGGGTTTGTTTACTGTGCAAGACTCTTTTTTCCTCTTTTCCTTCCTCTTGCTCTGTTCCAGGTAAATGTTGAAAAGAAAAATTGTTTACTTGTCTTCTAAATAGTTAAGGAAAGAGAACCACTTGAATGTAATTTCCTGCAAGATTTCATTAGTATTATACGTCTTCTGTTTTTTCCTGGTTCAATACAGCATTTTGTCTAGCTGCAAGTAATTGATAAAAATATTCCTTGCAGCCTGCGTTATCCCTCAGCTCCTTGGTACCCTATCACAGAGAAAGACCACATATGTCTGAACTTCATCCTAATTTAATAAGGAAAGAAGTTTAGTCATAGTCTAGTCCTGAACTTTAACCATTATGAGACAGACTTTCATGCAGTAGGCTTAAAACAAAATACAGACCATCATTACCTTTGTTACCTATATGTTTAATGACTGTGGACTTACAAAAATATTCATGTTATACAATTTCATATCAGTCAACAAGTAGAATTAGGAACACACAAGGACTCCTGATTCTCTTTGAAGAAATTTGGTTCCTGCACGTACAGACTAACAATTCAACAACTTGTTTGAACATGTTAATATTGCTACCCTGAAAACTGTTAGGGTTTCAGTTAGGGTTTTTTTAATGAAGTATTTAATTCTTCCATTACTCAGTATAGGAATTCCTACCGATAGCAATCAGGACAAATCTCAGAAGTTTGAGTACATAGCCAACTTTTAATCACATCTCCTTGATGTCCAAAAACACCTCTGAAAATTTGCAGACAGTTGTGCTGGTATAGCACACATGTCCAGGCATCTTCCAGGCAGAGTTACAACATGCTGGAGTTCAGGGACATTTCAAAAGTATTCAGTAATATTTCTAGAATATTTGACCTGACAAAATATAAGTAAGACTTTTCAACAGCTGCCAGCTTTCTCCTCCTTTCCAAGCAAGAATGGTAACTTAAAGTTTCCTCATTACCTTCCAGCATCTACTAAATTGTTGTTTCTAGAAGACCTGATTAATTAAATCTTTTCCATCCAGTTCCTATGAAGGCACAAGTATTTCCAGCTATATGAAGAACTTAAGTGCATTAGAACAAAATGGTTTACTAAAAAGTATTATTTTTCTGGAACTCTTGCATTGATGTAAACCAATTGATTCACTAGGCCAAAGAATGACAAAGTTTTCCAGTTACAGCAGCCTTACACTCCAACTTCTGCAAATTAAAAAAAAAAAATTATCAGCTGCTCATATCACTTTTCCACACACAGAGAGGATTTTTTTTGCACTATGTTCAGCCCCAAACCCTTGGAGGCAGACACAGGAATAGGCAAATGGGAAGTCTGTTCCCGAGACCGTTTTGCAACCGTTGAGAAGGTCCTGGAAAAAAGCAATCTGCTCTCCCCAGCCGCAAAGCAAATCACCTCAGTGTAGCACAAAGGAAGTATCATCCAAATCAATAGCCACAGCCCAAAACTTTTAGTATCTTTTGTTAAAGGCAACCCTGTTTCACTTACTTGGGCCTCTAAGCAACTCCAAATACTGTTTTTATGCACCATGCATAATGCCCAAATGGTGAGGGTTTAGCTCTCTTTATTGAAAGGACTGCAGTGTGCACAATGCGTTGCAGCTTATTCTCATGACACAAATAGGCAGGCATAACCTCTATCAATGACTTTCAGCCAGCTTCTAAAAAAGTTAATCAACACCTAAGTGGGTCAGAAAGGTAGACATTCTCATTTAAGGCAGCCTGAAGTCACTTGAGAATCCGCACCAGCAAAACCAGTTCTCAGTATATACCACTCTGAAGTTGCAGCATAAGCTTCAGTCTGCCGATCAGTACGAATTGTCTCTTTTCAGATTTACTTGCTCTACTACATCACCACCACATCTTGAAATGCAACAGTGTTGTTTTTATTACATCCTACTAGGTTTGCAGTTTGTGTTTTGTTTATGGAAAACAATAAAAAAACATAGAAAAAAAAGAGAGCACGCAAGCACACTGGATTTATCACTCTCCCTTCGGAAATGCCCCCATTCCAAATGGGAGTCAAAGTCAAAATTCTGCTGGTTAGGACATTCTCTGAGAGCAATCATGTGCACTACAGTACAGTGGACTCTTGCCACAAAATGCAAGCAGCAAAGAAATCTTGTTGACTTGTAGCATGGTTCTTTCTCTGATGTGCTTGGCTAAAAGTCCAGCCTGAATTTTCAAGTTTCCTCTTGACTTTTCTTGTTCAGAGTTTGGAGTGAGGCAACTACATCAATATTCTAATTTAATCAGAAAGCAGACTGCTGATCAAAACATCAAGCAGAGTGCCACAGATTAGAGTTGGATTAAATGCAAAGACAAAAATAAATTATAATGCTTTTGAATTAAATTCACCTTTCTATCTTTATTTAAAATTCGCCCCAGGGCTTCATTTCAGAGAATAAGTTTTAGGTCTCCAGAAAAGTTTAATGCATTAACTCAGTTTTATAAGCCTAGGTAGTGGGAAATACGCATTTGAAATAAACAAGCTGTTAGGACAAGTACATTCTCCAGTTATTAAAAGAAGACTGAAAGCCAGAACTGCAAGTACCTGCAACTAACAACTTGACATTGCTATTCTTCAATAACTGTATGCTTCTTATGTATATACTCCTTACACTTAATATTATTGTTGAGTCTAAGCGCACCTGAATTTTATGGACAACAGCACTACCATGGGATTTACACTTCTCTGTATCTTCCCAGTCAACATTTTCATGTGTCTTTCCACGCTCCAGAGTTAAATGTGTAGTTTTGTATACGTAGTTTCTTACTCTTGGATATCAGAAAGTCTACAGCGATGCTTCTCCATACACATCCTGATCTTTTCGTCTACCAGGATGAAGAAAAGTTGAACACATTTTCACAAACACTGAAGACTTGGCTTCAAGTACTCAAAAGCGAAGACATCTTCACAGCAACGCAAGGATGATGCTGAAATACCTGTCGAAAAGACACGGATACATACCTTGCCGCACAATGGCACTTTATCCCCCGTGCAGAAGGGAAAGTTTACTTATCTAAGTCTGTCCAAAGTTTCAGTGTAAATAAGTTCTCTTCAAACTGTTTCAAGAACAGCTGCCATTTCCTTGAACTGCTTGAAGAAGTTCTAAAAAGTAAGAGTTAAGACAAATTTCAGTTGCTTGAAGAAAAGCTCGAACTGTAGTTCAAACTAGTATGTAGACAAAAGACAAGTTTCTCACGTTCCCTCTCTCTTCCAGTTAACAGTTTGCAGCTTGAAAGTTTCTGCTTTTCTTTTTGTGGGCTAGTTGGCTTTTGGGCACATCCACTATTAAACCTACACAGCTGATGCCTTATTTGCATGGGCTTGCTTATTAATAGGAGAAATGCTATGAAAGAAAAATACAAAGTAGCTCTTGCACCACAACAAAAACACCAAAAAGCCTTCTCACACAAAGATTTCTATTCCCAGCTGAAATAATCCAGGCTTCTCAAGTATAGCATCCATTTCTAACAGTAGTTGAACAGCAAATTATTAAAGAGGTTTCAGCCAGAATGAATACAACACTTCACAACACCTAAGGAATCAGAATATCCTTCTCAAATTCCTGCCAATCCAACTCCGAGCATTTATTTATTTGTAAGATTCTATGATATTCTAAGCGATGTATTCGCCCTTTAAACAGGAATGACAACAGAAGTGACACATTTATATAAAATTAAATAAGTTCCATAAGTTGACAGATCAAGTCATAGCAATTAAAAGCTAGTGGTGACAAAGCTGACTGACCTCCATTCCTAATTATTAGCAAATGTTAGGCTTAACCCAAGTTTTAGATTTTGAAGGTGGGAACAGTTCCATAGATTTAGAATATCCTATCCATTTTTAATAAGGCAGAGTGACAGCTGACAGGAAAGACCCGAGAGTTTTTACATCTCTGGTTGTTAACTTGTAAGAGAACCAATTAACTACTGCTAAATTAACATTTTCATCTAAATGATGCAGAACTAAATGCTATGAAATAAGTATTTAGCTTCAGCATTTTAAATATTTATTTAATGCTTCATCTTTGAGTGACTGTATTAGTAAATAAAAAACACAAACGTATGCATCAAGAGATACAGTTTTTCCTTCACAACAATGTCACTGTTGTTTTTAAGAGACTGAATCACGTAACACCGATTACAGACCTTGAACTGTGGGATCGTCATTTCAAAAGATTTGTCTGTTATTTGTCCTGAAGGGTCTGCCACTTTTAGTGTCACAGTAACATAAGGATACTTCAGAGACCTGCAGGTGTCAGAGCTCATCGCAACTCCCAGTTTCCATTCAATATCTACAAACTGCGAAGAAGAAAATAATTTGAAACTGTTAAAGAAAGATCTAGCCTACCATTGCTATTCTGTTGGAAGGATGTTTTACAGGCAATATAGGACACCTAGAGCTTCTATCCAAATGGGAAACACACATTTAGATACTATTGTGAATACAAAATCATCTGCCTTCCATTTCATAGTGGAAAAAAAATAAGCATTTGAAGAAGTTACTTCACTTAATCTGTTTCCCTTAGTCAATAGTCAAATACAGTCTATTTAAAAGTTCTAGCAAGAGGAGCTTGAGCCACAGAGTTCATCTGGCTTGTATATCACTCATGCTTTTGTCATGTTATTTAGAAGTTTCTAAATCAAGTGGAAACGTGATAAAAACCTCAGACAGTTGTCAAAAATTTTGTAATGACAATAACGCAAAAGAGTAAGGCATTTCATGACTGTATTGTGGATAAATCAAAGTACATCATACATTCATTTCAGATAGGCAAGTTATCCTTTATAGCCTTTTTACGATAGGCAGAATTGTTGAATAAAGTGAAGAGGGCCTTTAGAAGCTTACTATCAAGCCTCAGATAAAGATTTTTTTTCCTAATTCCACACTCTTTTAAACTGTTGCTAGAATAAAATATCCTAAAATGCAAATACACTCTGCTATTTTTTCAAAAAGCAATGCTGAAAATTGACAGAAAGTATCTTTAAAAAAGTTTAAACTTTGGGGAGACAAAGAATAAAACAATTAAGTGCTGGTGCTATCACCTCTAAGGAATTACTCAAATTACATGTAAAATGGATTTATATAAACAGCTCATACAATTGTCTGCCACACTGACCACTACTCACTTTCCCTAGCAGTACTATGAAGTACTAATTTATTAGAAGGCATGAAATGTGCATTTATCACCCAAACAATAACATTAGAATACTGTCCAGTATTTAGACAGCCTTTACTGTATATGCTTCTTTATCTGTGTAGACATTTGGCAACGTATACGTATATATGAAAGCTTTAAGCAGTGAAGATACCACCACATGCTTGACAATACAACATACACAATGAAGCACTGACATTTCTGAGAAGTTAATAGTTAACTGCACTTTGTCCTTTAGTTACCTGCCCCACTGAGACCATATTTCTTGCATCTTCTGACACGCTAATGGATTTGCCCTGCTCATTCCATACATGACGAATAACTTGAACTGCATGTTTTGGCAGCGCGCTGACTGCATTGTCCAAGGTGGCGACGAGTTCTTCTGTAGAGAGATTGTTTCTGGCTGCTGTGCTGTAGGTATATCCAAATAATATGACGTCAATTTCATTCTCCACAAATTTAATAAAATTTCTCACTTCACCCCAAACAGGCAATTTTTAATTTCTGCTTTATGTGTTTATGTACTTTACAAAAATTAGGCAGCCTGTGATTTTTTTTTTCAGAATATTTTACTAATCTTTTGTATCCACATGCAAAAAACAACATGGCTTGACTTTTGATGTATCTTGACATGCAGACACCAAGCTTTGCCTGGCTTGCACAACACTGAAACAAAAATAATCACAGCCCCCAAGTGCTGTTGCAATTGAAAAGAAGACGTAATTCAGATAAAGATGTGTGCATAGAGCAGTTAAACAACATTATTACTTTAGAAACAAGGCAGTTCAATTAAACATTTAGGAGAGGTAATTTAAGTATCACCGAAAGGCAAGTAAGGACCTCCAGGTAATGGTATAATTGGTACTAACAGGAGTCAAATGATGCAATAAACGCTCAACTGAAAAGGCAGCAAGTCTAGAGGTAAATTGCAACTCAATTTCCTCAACAGAAACAAGTGAAAAAAATCTTGCACCCTAGGTTTGTTCATGCAGATCTGCTTCTCTTAAAGAGACATGAATAAAGGAGAAAGAGTTGGTCATACAAGTAGTATGGTCTTGTATAATTTAAGGCTTTGTATTTTATAGAGGAAAGAGTAGTATGTTAAATTTTCTACCGATATATTTTCTTCAGTCATATTAACGTCATATAAAATGTTTAGATACTAGATATTAAAAGAACAATATCTAGAAAATTTTATCTTTCTGAAAATAGAAAAACATACAACAAAACAACAGCTGAAAATACTACCTAAAACCACAGTAGAGCTCAACATTATAAAACTGTGTACCCTTCAAACAGGAACATATGCTGATTTCTAATCTCCAAGGAAAAAAAAATTTTAGAACACACTTCTTCCAGTCAAAGGTCTAGCTGATTTAGCTCTAGAACTGAGCTTAACTTCCTCTTTTACTTTACCAATAGTCCTAAATCTTGCAGAAAGGATCTTACAACAATTTCCTCTCTTTAGTTTTCTTTTTTTATTACAAAAAACAACACTACATATAAGTAACTACACATTTTTTTAAGAACATAAACTAAGCCCAGTTATTTTTTGCATACTGGGAGTTAAAAACTTTTGTTCTTTACCCAAATCAGTTTTACACCCACATTTGATGTCACTTTTTGACACCCCTATTAATTTGGGGTGAAGGGAAAAAAAAAAAAAAAAGACACGAGGCAAAATACGTTATTTTGTGCTTACCTAAACAGAAAGGAAATAATGTTAGCTATTCTTGCCAGGTCACCAACATTAATCTCAATCCCAGCTGTCTGAATTCTCTAGAAACAGAACGTTCAAACAATTACAAAAGATAATAAATTATACATTAATAAAAACCTCGTTGTATATACACACCAAAAAAATGAGTTGAGCAATCTATCCTTTACAGCATATACAACTAATATACTTGCTTATAAGTGACAGAATCCAAACTTACCTGACACAGTTCAGCTGTGTTTACACCTGGGATCTTATGGTTCAGATGTTGAATTATTTGTTCACACTGTAAAGGAAGTAAGTTTGAAAACATTCTTAATCCATATTTTAATATACAAGATAAAGCTAGTTTGCATACTTGGAGATCACAAAACAAAAAAAGAAAACTGGTTAATGCAAAAACGCACAACAGGAGGATGCTCCAAATGCAGAGAGAAGAATAAAGCCATTGAAATGACTAATTGTAAAGTTACATCACATCCAAGAAAAGCAAATAAACTCAGTCAAGGCTGTTAGTTACTACCTCACTGGCTATTCCTACTTAACACACCATTTTCATACTAACTGAACAGTCATCCTGTTCAAGTGCACACTACGGTAAACAAGCTGAATGTTTTCTAGCAAGCTAGCTTTATATCTTATTTGTATGAAAGGCAAAACCATGTCTTTTCAAGTCTTCTGTGACAAAAACATAAATTAAATGCAATCTCATTGCTCTTAGCAGGACTGGTCCATTTTATGCGTCACGTAAATCTAAGCTACCGCATATGTAAAATTCCCTTTACAACAGGCAAAAACCAGAAGAGCTTAAACAAAAAAGTTTCCCAGAATCAAAGTGTGCCAGAAGCCGTTCACATTCACATCCAATTTATTGTTGTCCTTACCAGTTCTGCAAAAAAGTCTTGAGGTATTAAATTAATCTTATCAGCTGCACCACCAACATCTGAAAAACACAAGCAGTAGCAATCAGAAGCAAATCCTTAAAGCGTTACCACAATAAATTTAATCTCTCTCTGAAGAATTCCTGGATCATCATCCACACATTTACCTTAAAAGTAAAGCTTTCTTTAAGGGAGTTTGCCCGGAATTAGAGGGGAGATTTCGATTAGATATCAGAAAGAAATCCTTTACTGTGAGGGTAGTGAAGCACTGGAACAGGTTGCCCAGGGAAGTTGTGGATGCCCCATCCCTGGAAGTGTTCAAAGCCAGGCTGGATGGGGCTTTGAGCAACCTGCTCTAGTGGAGGCGTCCCTGCCCATGGCAGGGGGGTTGGGACCAGATGATCTTGAACGTCCCTTCCAACTCTAACCATTCTATGATTCCATGAATTGCATTA
The DNA here is from genome assembly GCA_013399435.1 of Arenaria interpres. Lineage (NCBI taxonomy): Eukaryota > Metazoa > Chordata > Aves > Charadriiformes > Scolopacidae > Arenaria > Arenaria interpres. The sequence goes on along the minus strand of VXAK01014042.1, from coordinate 679 downwards.
ATGTGAGCTGCTCGGCGTTCCCACTGAAATCTAATACGAGGAACCCCATAAGGCCTCAAAACCCCAGCCTAAGCAACTGCACGGTTTGACAGCCCTGAACAACTCCCCCGACCCCACGGAGCAGCATCCGCAGAGTCCCTCAGCTTAGCGGGAAGCTGGGCGTGCCCAGAGCCGCTCTCCTGCCCTGGCAACACAGGACAGCTGCTCTCCCTACCGCCACGCTGCCCCATCCAGCCCCCTCCGCTCCCCCTCCCTGCGGCAAAGCCCCCACCGGCCCAGCACAAGCCTCCACCCGCTGGAACGGCAGGGCCTAGGTCCCGGGTGAGGCGTCTCCGCGGGACCAGGCCCTCAGAAGGGGGGAGCGCTCCACCCTACACCCCGTCCCGCGGGTCTGGGTAGGCCCGGCTCCCCTCAGCCCCACACCGGGGTCCCCTCCCGGTCCCCTCACC
>VXAK01014041.1:0-18734 GCA_013399435.1 Arenaria interpres | reverse complement strand
ATTGTATCTTGGGGACATGTTACAGAAATCAAGTTTCCACCAAGCAGCAACTTGAATTTGTAAACAGATATTACTATTTTAAGTGCATCATCTCATGATTGTTTCTCGACATCTGGGTGTGTTTTTTTTAAACTTGGGGAGAGGGTATTTCTGAAATGTACCTCTGCGTACGTAGTAATTATAACCTACTTGTCTTCAACCACAGTATTCTGAAGTGTCTGTTGTCTCCACTTGAAATGAAGGCCTCTTGTTGCCATACTGTCTTTCTGCAAATTTTGTTTGATTGTTCAAAACTTCCCCAAAATGTGTCTGTGCACGGTGCCTGGCTAAGTTCTGCTTGGCTGCAATGCTGTTTTCAGTTCCTTTAACAAAGAAAAAAAAAATCTGGAGAGAGAGAGACTGGCATTTTGATCAGGAAAAAAGCACAGAAGAGTTATAGGGAAAAGCAGCGCTTATTTAATTTTCTTTGCAGCATCCTTTGCTTGAGTTTTGTGAGTGTTTATATATACATATATGTGTATTTGTCTATCTATAAATTTTCCTAGGTACATCAGAAAGAGAGAAGGAGCCTTGTGGTTATGTGTAAAGCTCTACTTCGCGTGCTCACCGCTAGCAAACAATGACTTATAGGCACCAGCATGTATAAAATATGTGCTCCTTGTCTATGCCTGCTGAATGAACACTTTGCCAGTCTTAAGTCTCAGAGCTTCACGTCTTGTCGCAATTAAAGTCTTAGGACTGAGCATTTAATGCTAACAATAGATTACAGTGTTGTCAAGATGTGTTCTGATTTTGGTCCTTGTTGAATTGTGAGACCACATTTTTATGGGAGTTGCATGGCTATTTGTTGTTGTGGATTAAAAATTCTGTGTTTCACAGAGTACGTATCATTGTTTTACTAAAACTACAAGAGCAGTGCTTCAATTTATCCTAAAGGCAGATTTAATTTTTTTAGATAAAATAGAAAAATAATGGATATAACTATGATAATGATGATAGTTTTACTGGGAAACATAATTTTTTATTTGTTTGATAAGGAAATAAGTGTTTGTCTCTCATTATGTGAAACTTCAGGTATTTTTTTTCTTTTCCAATTAAAGGTTTCTTAGATAACTTACTGGTTATGTAAGTTTCTGTATTATCTCTTGGTTTCTGTGTTCAGAGGCAGCATGATTTTGTCAAATGAGTTTGTTACTTTGTGGCATCTTCAAAATTAATGTGTATTAAATCACACGCTCTGAAAGTTTTTGACAACAAAATGTATTTTTAAGTAGTTCCAGTGTCTTGTCAGGCAATTTTATCTTCCACTTTCCTCTCCACAATAGGTATTTCTTAGAAGGTTCAGGGGAGGAAAAGACTGGGTCAGTCTGACCAGGGAAAGTATAATGCTGTCCCACATTCCAGTTTTATATGGTTTCAGAACTGAGTTAATATTGCTTGCTAAGAAAGATGAGTGTACTGCATGTAAGAGATTTCAATGGTTTTTAAACTTCAATTTTCTTTTCAAAGATATGCAAAAATCTAATGTCCTAATTTCTTCAGAAAAATAAAGGTTTATTTACCAATATAAAAGAGCACGCTTCATACACAGGTTACTTTTGTTGCTTTTTTTTTTTTTTTTAAATTCTTATCATGCTTGAAATTATGCCATTTTATTCTCTTTCTTTCGCTTGTTTTTAAACTCTCCTCTCATGCATGGATTTGAAACACTTAACAGGAAACTAAGCCAGTTATTCCAGTGATGTGAAAATTGGAGATAGAGTTGTCTGAGAAACAAACACATCTTACTTGGTCACTGGGGAAGAAAGGAGACTGAGTATTTTCCCGTACCACAGTCGGGAATTTGTCTTCTGTACCTATCATTCATTCTTCTCCTCATTGATAATCTTTTTTTTCCCCCTTTGTTTGCTGTAAAGGAAGAAGACACATTTGTCCCTATCCTTCAGTCACTTTTAGTGTAACTGCTTTAGCCGTCTTTCAGTCAGATTAGGTATTTATGGTTTATGGCTTTTCCCAGTGCTTCTGATTTTTAACCTCGTCTTTCCTCTGGAAACGGTTTCCAGAGCAGTAGCAGAGAGAAAATGACAAGAGAGTTTTCACTTCTGGTCATAGAAATCTTGGTTGTCAGTGAAAACAAAACTACAAGCGGTAGCAGAGGGCCATCGAGCTATCAGTCCGAAGGGTCAGATAGATTCTGGGTTGTTTCCGCTTATTCCATGTTTGCGAGGCCGGTCATGCCACAAGGACTAAAATTTGAAGTACAAGCTCCAGATTTCTAAAAGTTAGTGACCCTTGCCTGAAAATGATTCCTACTTGCCCAGAAATCTGAGATAGGTCTTCAAGTCCTGCCAATTAGTGTATATCAAGGTTTCTGTGTAGAGAATTAGAATGTAAGTTGATCAGTCCAGTACAGGAGAATGAGACAGTTAATGGCAATATTGATAAAGTAAATGTTGTTTAACAATAACAGAAACCATTGTCTCAGTAAACTAATTGCTAGTTGACAGGAACATAAAACTATTAAACTATCTGAAATAAGTAGAGAAATGCTGCCTGGAAGAAAAATTACTTTTCTTCCATGTAAAAACCACATGGCAGTATAAGAAAGTTTTTCCTGGTGGTGTTCTCTGTAACATTTAGCTGATCATAACACCAGATTTATTTTGTCACTGTTCATGTGGTAGACCTTACCACTGTTATGTTAGTGAAATATTTCAATTATAAAACCAAAGATTTGATAATATCCATTCTTGCGATACAAAATACAAAGTTTTTCCTTCTTTCAGCTACTGCAATGATATCTAGTAAGTAGTGCAGTAATTGCCATTCGTTCTACACTACCTTTTCTTAGGGGAGAGTAAGGCAAGATCCCTGGTGGAAAAGAGAACTCAGTTTAATTTGCAAATATATGGCTTGATTTTGAGGTAAGCATGTGTGAACAATGCAGAAATGAATTCAGCTATGTGAAATGGGATTGACTTTTGAGTTGTAGCAATATTTCGTGTCTTAGTTCTGGAGTTACGAGCTTAGAAGAACTAAAGGAGGTTTTGCAGCACTGGTCTTATGGATGTTGTACAAACAGAAAAATACAGATGTGTTTTACCGATACTTACTCAGTCTGCTGCTGGTTTCTCTCTGTCATCTGTTGTCTCATTTTTAAGCTTCTGAACAACTTTTGATACGCACAGAGAAAACTCCTGTGTATCAGCATCCGTTTGGAGAGTAACTTGTAGTGCTTTACATTTTACTTCCCCCATTGATTCAGTTTTTAAAGAAAGTTTATTATAGTTTTTTGAATGTTTTATAACACATACAAAAAAGTAGTAAAACTTGAAACATCCTCTTTGATGACATCTTACTTATCATTGTGTATTTACTGCGTATAAATGCCAGAGCATATAATATCTTTGTGTCATACACATGAAAAAAACTGGATGGAAAAACTCAAAGACCTGTGTGTATCACAGTGCTGTTGCCTTTTGCGAGTATGCAACATATTATTGAGTTATGTCTCTTGGGAAGACAGAGAGCATTTTTAAGCTCCACAAAGTTGAATGACTTTTGTTGTGCAAAAATCCCTAAAAACAAACTCCCATCAAACCAGACCCCCAGCATCTGGTTTTCATCTGCTCTGATTGTATCAAGAGGAAACAATCCCATGTAGATGAAGAGTTGTATTCACCATAAGCTAGGTCCCTAGTGTGTTTGCAAGGGTTGAAAGAACCACTATCCAGAACTCGGAGGAACACTTGTCTGACATAGTTACTGAATGTAACTTTTTTTTTGAGTTTTTTAGTGTCACATTTGTATTCCCCTCATTTTTCAGGAGCTTTGTTGAAGCTAAAAGGATATTTTTTTTATCCAGAATCATGCACAGGGAGGTTACGCTTTTGTAAAAGAAAAGTGCTGTATGTTATTTTATGCCTATCAGTACCATCAGTACCATATCAGTAGTCTCTCAAGGGGAGAGTGTGGGTCTGATCCTCTCCATTAGTACTTGTTCCCCTTTCCCATTCCCACAAATGCCTGCCAGACCTGTGATACAGTACAAAAATTTAGTTGAGAACAGACTCAGAAACATGATTGGTGCTGTCTGGACTGGAAAGGAAGGATTCCAGAAGCATGATAGATGGTAAGATGAAGCCCTTCCCCGGTGCAAAATGAAGTCCGTGCCTAATTTGCAGATAACAAAACATCTGGTTCTGTGAGTGATCAGACTTACTCTGAAGATCTGCAGAGGACTACGATATGTCTTGTTCATATTTAGTATTTTGGAGTGCTTGAACTCCAGCTGCGTCCCCTCTGATAAATGATGAGCTGTGAGAGAGAGATGAGCAAACTTCAGGTGTCTGTAAGCAAGAGGCAGTAGGAACAAACCAAATTAGTGACATGGAACATCTATTGTATTTATTTTAAATGAAAAAGTGCTTCCCTGAAGCCTTGATATTTATATCAGTGGAAATGAACCATAGTAAATTCAACAGGTGCAGGCAGGAGCAAGTGTCTTCACTGGTTTCAGTAAAAGAATCAGAGTGAATTAAAGCAATACAAAAACTAAATAGTCCAACAGTCCTTAATGTTGCCCCTAAATCAATGTTAAAATACTGTAGAATGGAGTATTGTGGCAGATTTTGTGTCAGTGCAATAATAACACAGATTGTCTCCCTGACTTCAACAGAGATTTATATCTGTCCTTAGAACTTTGCCAAGCCATGCCCTGTGTGAGGTACCTTCTTACAACTTGGATATGCTTCTTGTGTTTTATGATCCTCTGTTTTCAGTAACGCCTGATGTGGACACATTGACTTTTTCTCAGAAGATGTGAATCTGATTAATATTACTGATTGAATTGAATCCCATGTGGAAAAAGTAGGAATTTTAGCACACAAATTTATAAGATGTAAACAGCTTCCCAGTTGGTCTAATTGATATCATTGTAAGAATGTGGACTTTTACCAGTTAAGGCTGTGGTTTCCCTACATGAAAATGTTTCCTTCAGCAGATGGAGCCTTAGATAGGAGCATTTGCGTTCTCTTGAGCCTCTCTCAAGTGCTTCTTAATTAAAATAGATTGTTTATTTGAAGCATGATTTCTCTTGTTCCATTGTCCTAGCTAAACTTTGAATCAATCAATCTTTATTATTGTTTTGGATAGTAAATATATGTGTGCCAAAACTGGACAGAGGGAAAAAAAGTAGGTAGTCTGCAGAATGTTTGTATAAAGCAACCGAAATTCTTTCCAGCATTCTGTACATTATCTGAAAACTACCTTCAATTAGGTGAAAATGCTTAGAAAACTACTTTTGAATAATAAACCTTAGTTTTGTGAAGATGGCAGTTCCTGAGCATACCAAAACATGCTCAAGTGTAACGTATAGTAAGTTAACAGTCTGGGACTGGGTCTTAAAATTACTCAGAAACATTTAATCCTGCTTCACTAAGTGAAAGACTTTTCCATTACTTGTTATAGGTGGAAATGATTACCAATAATGCCTATGCTGGATATTGAGAAATGCTTAATCAAAGCAATGCAACCTAGATAGGTGGGTTCTGTGAATTGCTTATGAAGGACTAAATAGCCCAACTGCAAAATGATACCTTGCACTTCCCTTGTCCTATGTTCAGTTCATGAGATGGTTATTACATTTGTTGATTTGATGAGTTAACATTGGCTGAGGCCCAAACTCCCACCCCGCTGCTCACTTAGTCCTTCACTCCTGGCCTCCTCTACTGCCCCCAGGTAGTACAGGGAGATGTGGAATGGGAGGTTTATGGTCAGTCCATACCAGCTTCTCTCTGCTATTCCTTCCTTCTCACACTTTTTCCCAGCTACAACATGGAGCCTTTCATGGGCTACAGACCTTCGGTAAATCTGCTCCAGCCTGGGCTCTCCATGGACCACAGTTACTTCAAGGAGTGTCTGTCTGCTCTGGTGTGGGGTCCTCGACTGACTGCAGTGTGGGCCGCTGTTCCAGCATGGTCCTGTCTGTGGGCTGCAGGGAGATCTGGCACCTGCAGCACCTCCTCCACCTCCTTGTCTGACCTCGGTGTTTGCACTGCTTTTCTGTAGTCTTTTTCCCCTCCCCCTCTCTGTTCAGTGTGTTCTGCCATTTCTTAAATATTTTTCCCTGGGAGGCACCACCATCTTGGCTGAGACGCTCAGCTGTGTCTTCTGGTGGGTCCATTGAAGCCAGTGATGTCCAACACGGGGCAGACCCTAATTCTTCTCATAGAGTCCAGCCCTGCAGCCTGCCCATTGCCAACACCTTGAAACCTACATCAGTGCAGTTGAATAAAGCAGTATGACAGCACTTTGCTTCAAATTAAGATTTGATAATTTTTTACTTTTGCATTATGCTTACTTTTAAGATTGAGAGTTTATGAACTGTTACTGTTTTGCGGTGGTGGTGTATATGAGTAGTTTGGGGCTTTTTTGCTTAAATTCTGAGTCATTCCTTAACTCATGTGATATATAGATTGGTTGCCCACACTGATTAACATGGAGGGAATCTAATTTGTTCCACGGAAAAAGTGTATTTTTTTGTTCTGTAAGCATTTTTATATGAGAATACGTTTGCAGCCAGGCATGTATGTAAGCAACAAAGTTTGTGGAGGTGTGGTTTACAACAATATGAGTCCTCACTTTAGGACTTGGTTCAGTCAATTGTTGGAGTAGACACTCCAAGTATAAGCATAGTCCTATTCCTACCAAGCATAACAATTCTCTGATTATAAGCAGCAGAACTAACTAAGAGTGTTTTGTACTGAATGTAGGTCCTAAATGAAGAAAAACTCTATGCTTAGAATGTAGTATTCCTGATTATACAAAAAATTATGTGGTTCATTCCTATCTTACAGAATATAACAGTCTGACCCATTAGTGCTGCATGGTATCTAGGGCCTTAAGGACTTGTTACCATGATTATAATTTAACATCAACCACAGTAGGCTGAAAAAGTCCTAAGACAGATATTATTTTTTTTTCGTTCTTGTTGAGTTAGGTATTTTTTCTCAGATAGTCATTAACTGTTAGAAGTTCGCGTTATTTTACATTGCTTGGCTTGCTGTTTGGCAGTGTTATGCTTTGCTATATTTGCTTGGAAGGCGAAGGCTTTCCTATGAAAGGCGAATTTTTGGCTGTCTGCAGTCCTTTCCCAATGAGGTCCCCTTGCGTGGAAGATTATGTGGAGAGATCAGCAGTGATGCAACTTTGTCTTCTTGCCATACATCTCTGCAGATCATTAGTTCTCTGGTTGTCTGGGTAATACTGTTAAACTGTGTCTAAATATGGAAAGAGGGAACCCTGCTGAAGATCTACTAATTCCCTGTGTATCGAGGCTAGTCCACCATGACTTTTCTTATTGTCGACTGGTAATGTTTCTTTGTCCCAAATTTGTTGATACCTCAACCAAAAAGAGGCAATTACAAAATTTTTGGAGCCTATTCATGTCAGCCATCTTGGGAAATGCCACCATGTGATCTCTCACCAGTTAATTAAAATCTTGAGTTTTGAAGCCTGCTTCATTTATAGCCAAACAAGTGCTGTGAATTGTTTGCAGTTAGGCACTTTGTAAGTGCAATTATCTCTAATTAACTGAATTCTGTTTCCTATAGGTTTGTAATAAATTTTCTGGTATGTCTTTTATGGAGGAGGGGGTCGACGCTTGCTTCTCTCTTCCAGATTTAGATTGTCTGAGAGATTGTGAACCCAGATAAATGAAGCAGTAAGGGAACTGGCAACGCCCACTGTTACTGTAAATTCATAATTGAGGCATAATTATTAAATTATTGACTCGCAATATGTAGATGTTTATTTTAAAACCTTTTTAGCAAACAAATAGATAAACTATTTCTTAAAATACCACATGGATCTGTTTCATGACTGTATTTTGGAGGTGTCCTGCAGAGTTTTTAACTTAAGATGATTTTTTTTTTGAGATTTTCTTTCTCTCTTTTTATTATGGAATGTATGGAGGAATTCCTATGACATGCTAAATTTCACTTGAGTTTAGCAGAAATTGGCCCCAGCTGTTAAGTTTTCTTTATCCAGCCCCAGAGTGCCTGAACATAGAGTACTTCTTCCAAAGGCAGAGGTTGTGTGTGTTCCTGTCTGAAGTTTTGGACTGAGCCAATCTTGACTATACAGAATAAATTCAAGACAGTTTTTGATTATATTTTGCCTATGGATTTACTCCTGCCTCTGTAAAATTATGGCAAAATACTTGCTTAGTGCTGTGTTGTAAGAGTCTCCTGATGCCACAGCTTCATCAACTCAGGGAGACCATTTTATAGTCTACGATATCTTCATAAATGCCTTGTACAGGTGTGTGTTTCTCTTTGCAGATTTTGTGTATATGCATCATAATTACAGCTTTTTAGATCAGGCTCATAAAGCCCAAAGAATAAAACTGCCCCTTAGATACATATTCTTAACTGTTTATCAGCTGCATCATTTTTTATTTTATTTTATTTTTCAAATGGGTAGGAAAGGAACCCTAACCATAACCCAGGTTACTTCCTTACATTTTGTTTTCCTTAGAAATACAGGTACATGCTCTTGATAATTGTAAATAGATACCGTTTATTACTCACTAGAAACAATGTTGAAAAAGGTAGATGGGTGCCTGTCTGCGTTCAGGGCACAAGCTAAGCCCCACTTGTGAAAATATAACTTATCTTCGGGCTTGCCTTTTTCAGCAATGTGATAAATGTGTTGCTTTTATAGTACAGTGAAGACGACAGGCCAAATTATTTCTGCGAGAAGGGACGGGGAATGTAGAAGCAGAATGCCTTAGAAAAAATAAAACTCTCTATTGACACACAAGCTTTAGGAAGCAAGCATCATGAAACCCCTCTTCCTCTCCCCCTCCCCCTCGAAGTTCATATTTCAGTTTGCTCCCAAAAGCTCACAAGTCTGTGCCAGACAGAAACGCACAGAGGCTGCAGCAGTCCCACAGAGGCCACTCAGAGGAGGGACAGAAATGGAACAATCAAGCCCAGTCCTCGCCCCTCTCAGCCTGCCAGGCTGCACAGGTCCACAGGGTGACTCTCGCCTGGCCCTTGACTCCATTTCCCTGCCTCCTTTCCTTTCCCTCCCCTCCATCCCAACTCTCTGGAGTCAACCGTGAGGCCATCCAGTCATACGTTGTCCATCAGATGTGTTTACTTTTTCCGTGACAGCCGACACATCTGGAGCACATATTCAGGTTATTCCAGTGCCACTAGACACATTCCACAAGATCATTTCAGCGGTTGTTATGGCGATCTTCTTCCCTCCAGTGATTTTCAAGTTGCATGACAGAAATAGCTTGAGCTAACCGGGGGGACAAAAGTCAACGGGATCAGGAGGGGCTTCTTTCACAGAATGAACTAATTAGTGACCCTGCTTTCTTCACAGGGCAATGAGCATATGGTTTAATAAAGGGAGTCTGTGACACTTTTTTTTTTTTTTTTCCTCGTCTGTAGGCAGAGCTGTCACTGGCTGAAAACTTTCCTGTTTTTACTGGTGGGACCGTAGTCTGCTGTCTTTCAACAGAGTTTACTTCACAAGTAGAAAATGTTTGCTCCTGAGAGTTTAACTTCAGAACTTTTCCTTGGCTGCAGACTGCTTAAGTGTAGCAGGTCCTCCAGCTTAAAGAGACAGTACTCATTTCACACAAGGTCTGCCAGTGGTGGTGTGGGGTTTCATACAGGGCTAGGAATTTCCATTTTGTGCTCTCTGCGTGTCTGCAAATCTGCTTCTCACTGTTTGCATGGACTTGGAAACGCATAGAAGCTTACTAGTAAAGTCATGGCTTTGAGGGTTTTCTTGTCAGATACCGCTGGTGTGGTACCAGGAACTCTTCAGAGCCACCCCCGTTTTCTACACCTCTTTGTTTGTGTTAATTGTGAGTTCTAGAAAATCTTACATTTCAGCTTTCTTAGAAGGTTTCCTACATTTTTATACTTGTTACACTTTCTATTTTGTTTACATTAGCAGTTTTATTGTGGATTAAAGCAGAGCACAGGATGCTATTTTTAAATTATATTTTGTTAATAAAAGATTCCAAGTTTACTTTGATCTCATTTTTCTAATGTGATACAAACTGCATTTTTTTTGTGTGTATTTGCAGAATATTGTTGCCATAGCTCAATTCCATTATGATGAAATTTATGCCAGATTTTATACTTGATTAGTAAGCACTGCAACACTGAAGAGAATATGTGGATTACAGTAAATTATCTAAGATCATGACGGGAGTTACAAATATGTACACATTGCCATAAATTTAGAAAGTGGCCCTTAAAAATATTTGGTTTTGTTAAACTTTTGTAGCAGTAGCAACACTAACAAACAGCAGTGCCCATCACAGCAGGGACATTCTTGCCATAAAACACCACTTACCCTTCATTAGCATGTTGGCAGTCCAGTCTATTTCTGAATCTTGTGTTGGTGTTGGATTAATTTATGAGTTCTGAGCATAACTACATGCAAAAAGAGTGTGTGCATTTATAATTGCATGCACTGTGTTGAAATCCCATGGCACTATATTCAAAGTGAAAATTAGAGAGATAAAGGTTTTTGTTTAATTATTTGGAGGCTGTCTGATTGCTTTTAAATTAGGGAAATATGACAGTGACATGCAGAAGGAAATGGAAGAAAATAGAACAGTACCTTGATTATAAAGCAAATTATTTTCTGCTTTCTTCATTAGTACTGGAGAAGGTTTTTTCCCCATCTTACACATTCCATTTGCATGGTTACTGTTGAGACTGGTCACCAAGACTGCTTGAAATACCTGCCCTCAGGAGGGCTCTAAGGGACACAGAAAGGTCACATAATTAGACCTGATTTTAATTCATAGAGACCTGTTTGTCACTGTCTCTTTATGTTTCTGCTAGTTACACGTTATTAACTGGAGTGAATTTTAGGAACTAAATTAGATACTTAAGTATGTAATATGCAGAGGCTGAACTCAAGTTAGAATGCTGAGGACAGTTATACAATTATGTTTCCCTCACCAGATGTAACTTCGCAGTAATTAAATCTAATGAAATTTAAGTATTGTAGTCAGTGTTTTGGTAGCTATTTCCAAGTCCTATTGGTAATATCACTTAAATCATGATAATTAATGCCAGTTATCTGGGAAATTTTATTAAATAAAGAAGTAAGGTGCTATACTAACCCTTATTTTAAAAGAGGCTAGATCAAACAATTATACTACCATCAAGCCCTTTCTATTTTCATTCCTGTCAGGGATATTTTGTTATAATTATGTCATCACTGGAAGTTTTTCCCCCCGCTTTCCTCCAAGCGATATAATCTTTTTCTTCGTATTTAGGCTGCAGCTTTCCCTCTGCATTTCACTGCTTTCTTTGGAACATGCTTTTAACGTTGGGTTGTTCAGCTGTGGCTTCTGGTGAAGTTGGTGTGGAGAGGATACTTATTTGGAAACAGTCCTCCCTTCCCTTGGAATATCTAGCGAAATGGGTTCTGTTGTAATTTGCCCATGTGTAAATTTGAGTAGTCCTCTGCAGTCAGTTAACTGGGAGAAACTGCATAGTAGTCTGCCTTTGTACCATAGCACACAGGATTTGTACCATGAGACTGGAGCTTCAGAGTGCTTTTGTGCTGGCAACAGATTACCATCAGCGGAATTGAACCCCAGTCTTGGATTTCATTCCCATGTCAAGCAGCAGTTTTATTAAGACAACAGAAAGCAGCAAGCAGCTTAATAGCATCAAGCAGATACTGTAATTGTGTTGTACAGATGGCTTGCATGTAACATCTAAATAAATAGTGGGTTCAGAATGGTAGTGATAAAGCCAACTAAGATGGTTTTCCCAGTTGTGAAATGTTTGTGTAAAGAATGACCTTTTTTGTTTTTGTTCAAGTCTGACAGCTGAAGATGCTTTTAAAACCTTCTAGTCCACTTAGAGTGGAGCTATTCAACTCGGGTTTGGTAGCTTTAAAAGGCAGATCATATCCATCACTGAAATAGCAAGTCTCAGGGTTATGAGAGAAGATTGGGGATAGGAGATGAGAGCTGCTCAGTCCAGTTTACATTTGTCACTAGTGACTAGCTTTTAAAAAATGTATTAGCTGTGCATGGTGGTAAGTAAGTTCCAGCTGCAGGGGATTACTGCTCTGAGTGGGTCGGGGAGCTTGGAATGCATTCAGTTCCATCAGGGGATTTGTGTCCCTCGTCATTAGCCTTAACATTACTAAAGCACTAAAGATTAAGAACAGACCTGTGTCACCTGCTCAGAACTTCAGAAAACTCTCCAAAACCATTATAAACAAAGCAAAATAAAAAGTAATTAAAAAAAAACCCAACAACAAACCACCAAAAAGAGTTCTCACCCTTTAGGGAAGGGACTATAGGGCATGACATTGTGGAGAAGGAATAATCTCTCATATAAATCTAATAGCGAGTGAAAGATTATGCATGTGACATGTAGGAAATAAAGGAAAATATCTAGATTTTGGCAAAACACAAAGTATCCGTTGATGAATTATTCTCCCTATTTATTTAATGTGTCATAATACTAATTTACACCACAAACACCTCCACAAATACCTTCCTGTTAATGAACATTTTTGTGGGGAGTTTCAAAATCAAGATGTGCTGCAATTTTAAGGAAATATTTCCAAGGGCTTTAGTCTCACAGGTTAGGAGTGAAGAGTTTTACTGTGTTTTTTCAGGATACTTTTTTTTTTTCCCCTCAAGAATAAGGCAAGTGAGCACCACAGAGCTTTACTTTTTTCAGGGATTTTGAAATTCAGCTTACATGCCAGCAAGCAGTTTAGTGGCAGGAAGTCTTTCCTAGTAGTGCAGTCATGAACTGGTAAACTAGAAGCATCTGTAAAAATTTAGAGGGAGTATCAGCTTTCTCAAAGCTCCAGCCCAAGACTAATGAGGTGCAAATGATAGCGCTGCATAACCCTTCTCCACCCCAATTGTGGAATGAGATATTGCGACAGAAAGAAGTAAAGAAATGAGACAAAGATTTCAAAACTTACAGTGCCTTGAAACAAATACCGGGTTTTCAGAAGACTTTCAGATGGTTGAGGTGGGCCAACCTGCATATTTTGCTAGCAAGAAATTCATACATCCTTTCTTAACCGCAGACATATTTCCATGGCACCAAATACTGACAGATGGAGATTGTGGAGAAGTAATTAATTTTTTTCTACGTATGTGAGAAATTTTACCTGTTGATGTGTTTGCTCTTATTAACAGTTGCTCTACTAAGAAATAAACTTCTGGTAATCTGCATCTTTGATAGATGCTCTTCTCTGCTCACACTGCAGAAAGAGAGGGAAGGGGTAGAAATGCAATTTGCTTGAAGGATCACATGTGGGGTGTGAGCTGCTGTATCTTGACACCAGATGGCAGGTTTAGGCTGACAAGTAAACCCCAGTTTAGCCTGGTCAAATGGCATCTTAATCTTTTACTTTCTCTGACCGTACGCAAGAGGAACTACTACAGTCATACCTATTATTTGGACTCCGAAAACGACTCCTCCTCCATTTAATACTCTCTCTGAGTTTATTAATTTTCTGTGCTTCTCACCTCTTCAGTGTTTATAGGAAAGATTGCTTCTCCTTGGCAACACCTAAAACGTTATTGTGCAGCTCATACCTTCTTCCAAGTATGCGTTGTGGGGGCAGAGGTGTGGTGCCTTTAAGTGGCTGATTCTTGTCATAACAGGTATGGCATTAGCCCTGCTGAGTAGTGACTAGAAGTGACAGCATTGCGTTTGAGGTGCCTGGAGGGCACTCAGTCATCACTCCTACACAGCAATATGCCTTTGAAAGCACTGTATACGGTTGCTTGCCAGTGCGGAGTGTGCTCAGTAAAAGCTAAGGAGACAGAGTTTTGATTCTTGTCTTCTTTTATTCACCAGGTTTCCAGAAGAAACTCCTAGAAAATCAAGGGCAGATCAGGGCTGTACACTGCTCACTGTTCTGCTTTATTCTGTGTGTGTGTGTGCACATAAGTAGGCTTCCCCCTCTCTCCCCCCTCCGTTCAGTTGGGCGCTTAAGTGCATATCTTTCAACTTCAGGCCACCCAGGACCTAAAATCTTCATCTAGCTTCTCACTTCTCTCCTCTCCCTAGCTTCCGCATGTCCTCAAACTTATTCCCACCTACCTTGTAAAACAGGGTGCTTTTGTGGTTCTTCTATTTGTGCTTTGTGTTTCTTTGTAAAACACTTGCAGTAAAACACATAAGACTGAAACATAGAAATAAAACTATTAAGGTGTTACAGAATCAAAAAGTTCTTGCTTACTTATTACTGAATAGTATGGGCCTCTAAAATATTTTACCTGAAATGGAGTATACAGAGTCTTATTCCTGTTAGTTTAGTAAAAACATAATAGCAGAGATCAGTAAAAAAATACAGTGGAATACTATCTTTTATTTGGAAGTTACGTGTCACAGTATTACATTTTTTATCAAGCATAAGATTTTTATTACATATTTTTTAATCTCGATTTTTGTAATGTGTCTCAGTGACATCAGTCAGCCTCTAAACTAGCCTTGGGCACTTTCCTTGTAAAGTTCTTAATGGATTGCTTTTTTAAGGATTTGAAGTTAAGTAATTTTAGAAGGCCACTACTGCGTGTATGGGTTATGGGTATGCTGCTACAAGTTTGCCAATATTTTGATATTATATTTGCATTAATATGTTATTAATGATTTATTTCCAGATGTAGCAATGCAAAACAGAGGAAGGCAGAAAGAATATACCTGTCCTCTAATGCGAAGAGGAAATCTTCACCATTTACCTTTTACAATTTATTTTTTTTTAACTAATAATTAAGCTGTGAGTTTGGGGGAGTGGAGGGGCAGAGCGGACCAATTGTGAGAAATTTGCATTTGTGAAAAACATGTGTCTCTCTCACTATGTGTTCCAAGTGAAGTGCCTCAGTACAGATTCCTGAGCTGACTTTGGCAGTGTTAAACACACTTTTTTGGTAGAAGAAAAATGTTTAATGTTTACTTTAGTGTTGGAAACAGTGGACATGTTCTTCACTAGTAAGCGTACCTTTTTTATGTTTCCTCCATTTTTTTCCTCCTTCTTGAAATGCTGTTTGATGTTAAAGGGAGAGACCTCTGTCATTTATGTTTATATATGCCAATAGGAGCCTTCATTGCTATCAGAGAGTCTCCTGTGCATTTTCATGATGAGAGATTAATGAATTGAGGCTGAGTGATTCTGATGTTCTACGGATTCTTGATGAGTCTCTTCAGGGTTTTGGAAAGCCTATAGCAGGCATACAAACACCTTATTAATGGTGATGCAGTCTTTTAGTATGTTAAAACAAACAAACAAACCTGATGGCTGAAATGTGGGAAGTTTTGAGACACGATGATCTCTGCAAAAACAAATTAGTTGTGCATGTACAAACTGAGTTCTGACTGGATTAATAGAAAATAATACTATCAGGAGTAGAGAAATGTCATTTTAGGAGCAATCCAGATTAAGTGGTTGATGGTTTAGAGATCTCTAGCATGAATGAAGAGCTCTTTTAAGCCAAAAGAGCTAAGCATTTTTTAGAATTAGTTAATTTTCATACGATGGGCCTAGTCTGCAGAATCATCATGTGTTTGATTGTCTCAGTGTCCTGTACAGATGAAGTAACAGCTAGAAAATCCAGCTTTAAATCTGGGTTCTAGCTCTGAAGCTCTGCAGACTTTGTTGGTCCTTACTGTGGTTTCATTCAGGTCTCTTCCAGTGGTAAGCAATGAGCAAATGTGAGTTGCTTTTTTTGGTAAGTACTAATGTGTATATCTTAGAGAGAAAATTAATGAGAACACTCTTACCTGAGGAAAAAATCCTCTGTAATTTATCAGAAAATCTGATAAGGCCAGCTCTAAACATACCAGGATACATTCTGTCCAGTGATGCTATTGAGGACTGAGGGGTTGTTCAAGATTGGGCATTGGGTTTGTCTAAGTTTAAAGGCTTATATATAAACAGACACTGGTGGAAATCAGCAAGGACAGATCATGCAGAATGCTGGGGAGTTACAACAGTGGTGAAATGTTTTCGTTTTAGCAATGTTTTGAAGACCTCTTGGAATTAAGTATGTCCTACCTACATAGTGGCATAACATGAGAAACTTCAGCTTACACAAACACCATGAAACAGTAGAATGAAATAACTTCAGGCTTTTAGCAACTACATATAACTTTGAAAAACTATGAGTCCCTTTTACTGTGGAATTCATTTGTCTTTCAGTAAATGCTGACCAAAATAATATTTGGTCAGTTTTCTCCGATGACATCCAGTTGTAATGGTATCTTTTTTAATACATACATTTATAATATCTACATTTATTTTCTTCAACTTTGATACCCTCTTGTACTTTCATGGCTTCATTCTTGAGTCCTTACTTGAAGACAGGAGAATAGGAAAACTTGTGGTTTACTCTGGAAATAAAACCACTGCTGCTGTGTGAATTGTATAGTATGTAAGGAGGTCCTAGTCTGTATTTCAGAAAGTTGCGTATACTTTCTTTGAAGGCTAATCATGTCTCTGTGTGTATGTTTATGCTCTGCTGAGCTCAGAGTCCACTCACTGCCTCTGCCTTTATACTCTAACGCAAATTAAATAATGTAAAGCAGAAAAACTGCATTATCAGATAATCTAGAAAAGGGTTAATCAAAATCGACAACTGCTAAAAGGAATCCTTAACTGTAGTGCCTAACCATTGTTCAGGCATACAGTACAAATGTGTTCTGCCTAACTTAGCCAGAACAATGTCTCCAGCTAGTGATTAGGCTCAGCTCCAACTTTCACCTCCGGCAAAATTTATGCAGTTACACTACTGTTTGTCAGGTAATTAAAGGAAAAAGAAGTATCAACCTAAAGTAATTTTTTTTTTAAATTACGTGTAAATAAAAAATAAATGTTCCACTTGAACAAGAGAAAAAAAAAAGTTGTCAAAGGCTTAAGTAGCAGGCAAACATATGGGGCTAAGATTTGCATATGAATTCATGGATGCTAAGACACTCTGTCCCTTAGACACATCTATGTAGCTCTGTTGAAGATGTGGTGAATGTATGAGTCATGGTGCCATTATGGGAAATGGGATCGCTTGAGCACAAAGATGAAGAAGGGCTTGGGGATGGAATCAGAACCTGTCATATGTGAACTGCTGTATGGGAGACTGACTGAGAACTTGTAGCTCAGTGTGCCTTTAGGACCAGTCCTCTTCTGTCCCGTCTTCATCTGTGGGAGCAAGGACTTCTTTCACAGTGCCTGCCTGGTTTGGATATGCTGCTCTTGTAGGTAGAGGGTGTGCAGCAGAGCTACAACCAGCAGTTAATTCATCATGAATTCTCTTGTTATGTGCTTAATACCAGATCAAATAATCATTTGTTACATTTTCAGTCTCACTTGTATTGGATAGGATTTAGAAAATTGAAAGTATATTGTATAATAATATATTTATATATATCATATTATATATCATGCTATGTAATGATATATTATGATTTCTGGGGAAGATATTGTTTACAAGTATAATTTACAAATGTTTTTGAATGACTAGTGATTTACAGGACCCCAAATAGAACCTGATAAGTATCAGAATATGAGCAATGGTTACGAGTTACCTGTACGCGTGATACACACCGGGCTCTGTAGGGAACTTAAATACAATAATGTGGTTAGCTTGACTAATATAGATAGAAACAAGTTGTACCGTAAATAATTTTAGAAAGACATGGAGGGAAACAGAAAGAAAGAATGCCTGTGCTTGAATGTAATTTTATGACCATCGGCCAAGAATGATTATTTCATTGACTCCAGCTTAGCTACCGCTAGGTTTTTCATTGTGTTTAAAAGAGATTTTGAAAGCATTTTGAGGCTAGATGTAATCTCTTTTTTTTTTGCTGTGTGTTATTACTAGAAAACTCCAGAAGCAATCTTGGTGTGTCATAAGTTGTTCCTCATCAGTGCTGAATCAAACACTAGAAGTTTTGGGAACCATTGAGCTACCTGCCTCTGTTCCCCTGGTTTGTGGACACCCTTACACCCTTTCAACACATTAATGTATAATATGCAGACATTACCTACAGTATTACCTTTTTTTTTTTTTTTAATTTTGAAGACCTAGATTTACTACTCCTTTACTTTTTACTACCCATTAATTCACCAATGGCATAGGATGTAATAATGCCTTTCAGCCAACTTGTTTTCTGTGGTTTACATTCTGCCAGCTTCTCACTCTTTGGCTTGTGTCTGTAATAACTTAGACTTCTTACTGAACTCTCATCCAGGTATTGGAAAACGTAGGACTGCTCAGAGCTCATAGAAGTTACCTAGATGTACTGATAGGAATTAGATAGATTAGATGAGATAGATTAGATTAACATGTGTATGTTAATGCATATTTCTCTGTACGCTGTGGATCCTGTGTTAATATACTAATATCCCCATCATAGATTTAAGAAGCCTGCTTCACTTTATTGTACTAATAAGATATTTATGGGTAGGGAGCTGTGCATCACAGTGCACTGTTAACTGATCTTTTCTCTCTGGAGAGACAACTTTGAAACCTCTGCAGTCAAAATGAAAACAGGCTTACAGTTATTATCCAAGTCCTGCTTTGTGCCATCCTACAAAACAAGGTGGCCATGCAATTCTGACAATCTTTATTTGTGGAAAGTCTAAGAAAACCCCCAAGACTGATGAGGGTATGGAGATAGAAATGTAGCTGACCATCAGGTACTTCTAGT
>VXAK01014040.1:100656-118969 GCA_013399435.1 Arenaria interpres | reverse complement strand
AACAATATGAATTAAATGAATGTACAAAATAGCAGGATTTGGGTTTTATTACATTCTACAAGGTAAAATATAAAGACAGACTTAAAAAAAAATGCCTCTTCTGATGAAAACTACATCCTTTTGCCTGGGTTTCTGAGAGGAAGAGTCATAAATGCAGAGTATCATTACCAGAACTAACACCTGAAAACACACATTTTTAAATAGGCCGGAGCCAACAGGGACTGGTAAGGAAAGCCATTTTCCTAGGCTAAGGTACACGGGGTTGTGCCACCAAGTGAACATGGCTTCAGCTGTTACCTATCAGCATTTATTTTATGACAAAGAATATTCTCATAGACTGGGGACCTGCTCTGAACCGACAGGATTCATCATAAGGGCAACGCCTCACTTGGTTGTTTGATTTTTTTACTGTATCTAGGGCTTGCCTGCAACAGCAGTTTTCCCTTACAGAGTCCAAAGTGTCTCCCCCAGAGAAGGTTTACCCAACCCGACAGCGCTCTCCACGTCCTGTTTGTGCCTCATCCAGAGCGGACCAGACCCCACTGCAAGTCTTGGGGAGCCTCAGCCCTCATACAGACCCATGGGTCTCCAGTTTTGGCTGTACAAGTCACTTTTCAGCCTACAGCATCATTTCACTCCACTAGGAACACCCACCGTCCTCTGCTGGCATAGCACTTTGGGGCTCAGAAACCAAAAAGTTAGGGACAGTCTGCAAAACCTGGAGAGATGCAGTTCCATGGGATGTTAACTCTGTGCTGAGAGCACCTAAAATCGAGTTACTGGTCCCGAACTGGAAATCTGATGTGTTATTTAGGGATGAATGTTAACATTTCCATTATCACCTTAAGATATCATAATCACCTTACTGAAACTGAACTCTTTCATGGCATCAGTATGTTTATTTTATCATCATTTCATTGCCAAAAAAACCCAACCCTAAAGCTACTACAGGAAACACTGTGCAATAAGAACATTGCATTTTACCGTAAGTCACAAAATATTTTTTTTTTCCTCCAAAGGAATCCAATATTTCACCCCAATGAGTATTCATCATTGAAGGCACTTACAGAACTGGACAGAATTACCTACTTGGAGCACAAGCTTTGGTGCCACATGAGCTCCTGGTGGCTCTGCTACAGGCCATCACCAGCCCCTTCCACAGGTATCTGGCCTCCCTGCCTTGGTTTCCCCAGCTGCAGCAGGACTTATTTTTTTGATTTTTCTGTTTGTTTTGGTTTTGGTTTTTTTTTTTTTTTTTCAAAAACTGTGCCAAGCCATCACTAGAGGCAAGAGAAATCAACCCTGCCCTGTAGTTCTCGCAAGCTAATTTGAGACATGATCTAATGAGTGGGTGGTAACAAGACAGCAAGGCGGGACAGGACAGAAAGGCCCAAGCAGCTCTGCTGAGCTTAGAAGGAAACTCGGCAAAAAAGAAGTGCACGGGAGAACAAGACAAAGATTGTTTTCTTCTACAATATATATATTTTTTTTTATATAAGTAATGCGGAAGAGGAAGCAAAGGCTTATCTCCCGAGGTATCTGGTAGGTGTTTGGAAGAAACAAGTTTCCAGGAAGAGCTTAGGCAGGGACACAACCTCATCTTGCAAGAGCAGCGCTCTGTCTAGTGGGATGAAAAAGAGGAAATGGCAGGAGCAGAGAGCACAGTGCAGCAGCGCTGCCAGCAGCACACACCAGGTGGGAAACTCAAAGAACTGAGACGCAGGAGCAGCAACAAGAAATAGGTGCGCAGAGTTTTGAAGAGTCAGCTCGAATGTGACGGGGTTGGAAAAAAGGGCACAAGGCAGAAGAGCTGTGCGACTTTGCCAGGCTGAAAGGGCAGCAAGGTGTTCCCCGCAGATGCTTGTGCCTGGATCTGAAATCATTTGTCTTTCTCAAATGGGGTACTGATGCCAGATAGAAACATAGAAATTTAAAATAAAAATGTGCTATGTCTTTTACTCCTCCGTCTCTTTAGATTTACACATGATAAAAGATACTGTGCTTATTCTGGACTAAGTAGAAAAAAAAACCCCTCTGTTCTCTCTGGAGTTGCTGTCTTTGTTCCTGTTTAGTGCTGCCAACCTTGCTCAGAACAGGCTGAATTACTGAACTTCCTGATCTCTCAGGTCCCGATTTTGTCACTTCCTTGCACTCACTCGAGTTTTGTGTATTCAGTTTGAAGGTTTGTTGGCAGCAAAAGAGAACTTCGAATCCAGATACTTCTCCTGTTTACTTGCTGCATGCTCTTACCTCTTTTTGGATAGGAAGGGAACCTCAAACTGGAGAGGGTTACAAGAACAAAGTTTTCACATCCTTTCAAAAGCTTTTGGCAATTTCTAAGAGCTGAAAACTAATTATTTTGGCACAAAGAGACACCAAAGGATCTTTTAACTATGGCATTCCTGTATAAAGTTTCCTTGACACTTTTGTCTGAGAGATAAAAGGAGAAGTAATAAAAAGCCCACATTTATCTTTTTTTGAGATACAGAACAGCTTCGCTACAAGAAAAAATTAAATAGACAAGAGCTCTTCAGGTTGGGGAAAAAAAAAAAAGAAAAGATGACTGCAGAGGGAAGTGATAACAGTCTATAAAATGCTGAATGAGGAAGGTAAATACAGAATAATTGTTCACTTTCTCTTACAGCACAAAAGCTGAGGGGGCATCCAACAAAGTCATTAAGCAGCAGGTTTCAAACAAACACACCCAAAAGGAAGTACTTTTTCTTACCATCCCTAATTGCATTGTGGCAGTCAGAGCCTCGGGAGGTTGTGGAGCCTGAAAATGGATTTTAAAAGGCATTAAAGAAATTCATAGGGGACAGCGTGATCAACAGCAAATAAACACAGCAGCTTAGGTGAAACTTTTGGGTTTCCAAACCCTCACCCAGCTGATTTCCCCAAGCTGGGAGGAGACGCCAAGTGAAGATGATTTGGTACATGGCTCTTTTCTTCATCGCTGAGCATCCGTTCCTGGAACCACTGTGGCAGTTCCTGTGGTTCAGCACTGAGCTACGAGGCCGAGTGTTGCACATCAGTAATGAGCAGCCAACGGTTCTCTGCCTTCTCCTGCTCGGCTCTTCTCCGTCTTCCAACAGGCGGAATTCCTCTCAGGACAGGAGGTGCTGCTGGCAGAGCTTCACAATCCAGCCCTCCCTGCCATTATCCATGCAGCAACCACACTTAGAATTGCGCAGGGAGAGAATATTGCATTAGCTCTTTCCAGTGAAGTGCAGATCTCAGGTTAAAACCAGGAAAAATTTAATCCTGTGCTTTGGTATTTAATTGTAGCCTCTGTGTCTCATACTCAAAGGACAAAAATTGCAGCTCCATTCTTGGTCAAAAAGCTCCCTGGTCCCTGATGATAATTTGGTACTATCTACAAAAAAAAAAAAAAAAAAAAAAAAAAAAAAAAAAAAAAAAAACAGACCAGGAGGCAACCCAACAAGTGCTCTCCATAACGGAGTGAAACAATTCACCTCAGACAGCAAGGAAAAACAAACTAACAAAATGAAAAACCCAGTACTCCACCCTGAAGTCACTCAGTTTCATTTGAAATAAGAGCAACTGCAATAAAAGTTTTTATATGCAACATTTATAAGAGACAAGAATTTCCAATTATGATTATGCCCAGCTTTTTTTAAAAACAAGCTATAATAATGCTAATTCTTTTCCAGACAATTTCAGAACAGACTCAGAAACATTTTCTAAGTTCAATTATTCCCTAGTTAGCTCAACCCATTGTGTTCGCAAGGAAAATCCAACTGAACGGGGAGTTTGTGCCAGCGATTTCCTGTGTCACAACATGCTCATTCGTCACCCCAACAATCTCCAGCCTTGCACAACGCACACCCTACAGTGTCACCGAGCCAAGGCCAGGCTGCTTGGCCCTTACCCACCTGGCAGCAATACCCTCTCCTGCCATCCCTTCCAGTTCCCACCTGCCATCTCCCAGTTCCTTCCAGCACACACGTCGGGATCCCTCCTTTTACCACCCAGCAGCATGGCAGGAAAGAGAGGAGGGAGTAGGACATTGTGGGTGAGCAGTGCTGGGCATAGACTTCTCACACAGACAAGAAAGGAAACAGGATTGAAAATCCAAGGGGAGATACCACAAAAGCCTAGTGATGGGCAAGGGCAAGTGTAGGGTGCTGCACCTGGGGAGGAATAGTCCCCTGCACCAGGACAGGTTGGGGGGGACCTGCTGGAGAGCAGCTCTGGGGGTCCTGGTGGACAACAGGATGCCCATGAGCCAGCAATGGGCCCTTGTGGCCAAGAAGGCCAATGGCATCCTGGGGGGCATCAGGAAGAGTGTGACCAGCAGGTGGAGGGAGGTCATCCTGCCCCTCTGCTCTGCCCTGGGGAGGCCCCATCTGGAGCACTGGGTCCAGTGCTGGTCTCCCCAGTTCCAGAAGGACAGGGAACTGCTGGAAAGGGTCCAGCAGAGGGCTACAAAGATGATGAGGGGCCTGGAGCATCTCCCTTATGAGGAGAGGCTGAGGGACTTGAGTCTATTTAGTCTGGAGAAGAGAAGGCTGAGGGGGAATCTGATCAACGCCTATAAATACTTAAAGGGTGGATGTCAGGAGGACGGGGCCAGGCCTTTTTCAGTGGTGCCCAGTGACGAGACAAGAGGGAACGGGCACAAACTTGCACATAAGAAGTTCCACCTAAACATGAGGGAGAACTTCTTTGCTGTGAGGGTGGCAGAGCCCTGGAAGAGGCTGCCCAGGGAAGTGGTGGAGTCTCCTTCTCTGGAGACATTCAAACCCACCTGGACATGTTCCTGTGCAACCTGCTGTGGGTGGACCTGCTCTGGCAGGGGGTTGGACTAGATGATCTCCAGAGGTCCCTTCACACCCCATATCATTCTGTGATTCTGTGATTCTATGGTCCAGCATGGTGGAAATCTACAACAAGCTACCCATGACTCAAGGTTTCCACAGCACTTTTATTGCTAGCTTTGGAGCACACTAAATCAAAAATAAGGCACATGGCACACCTGCAGCAAGGCAGGGGGGTCTTAAGATGTTTGGCACCCCTGCCAACGTGGTTCTCCCAGGGAGGGGATCACTGGCACTGGACTGGGCCCATCGAGGGTTGGTATCTCGGTGCCAACACTCTGGGGTTTCCTCCTGAGCGCTCACAGCCCCTTTGCTCCTCCCCAGCTGCTCATCTCTCTGTGGTGCTCACACGGAGTGAGGAACACAGGCAGGAGAGAAGTGAAAACTGCAGGAGAACAGAAGCAAAATTTTGAAAAGTAGTCTGAAAAAAAAAGAAAAGGTTTAAATCAGAAGGAGGACAAGCACAGAGAGAAGCACAGGTTTAACAAGGTTCCTGTTGTTCTTTAGGAAGAGCCACAATTACACAAAATGCATAAATTAATAAACTGAAACCATAAATTACCCTGTGGTACAAATAACAGGAGCGTACCTGAATCATGTCCCAGGCTACCAGAGTCATCTGATAAAACTAAAATAACCACAAAGTTAACTTTTTTTGAGTTAGAAAATAGTACCAGCGATGTTCTTTCGCAATCAGACTACTTAAAAAAAATAATTCGTAACATTATATTACATCTCAGTGCATCCACGCACAACACACAGCAACAAAGGAAAAATCAGCCTCAGCCTTCTCAAGAGAATTTGGGTGAAATGCAGCCATTCAGTTAAGGGGCTCTGACTGTGGGTATTTCAGCTCTAGGCAGCCCAGCCTGGTGCACTTTGGGGTATCAATCACCTGAAACCGGTGATTCCCAGGGGTATCAATCACCTGAAACTCCAGCTGAAGTCAGTAAGATCAGCAGCTGATGCCAGTCCAGTGTCCTGAAATGGTTAATCCAACAGAGGCATAAAAACCCCATGAATCCACCAAGGTTTTGACAAGCAGGGATTTATCTGTAACGAGACTAAGAGGGCAGCAGGGCCCTGAATCCAAGGATCCTCCCTGCATCACCAGCAGAGCAACAAACAGAAAATAGGAAGACTTCTGTTGTGACAGCAATATCCAAACCGCAATATACCACACACTGCGGCCGCAGCTCCCCTGTGCGAAGGGCAGTCCCTGGGCCTGCAGAGAGCAGGAGGTACCGGTGGCTACCTGGGCTGCGGCTCACATGGGGAATTCAGCCGCTGCCAGGGGCATTCCTGGCTAATTAAATACAGGCTGCCAGCCAATTACCCCTGCAACCATTCCATGGCCACGTTTGGAAGCCTCTGGTCATATATGGGCTAGGTGGAGAGCTCAGAAGGCAAGGAAACTCAAACGTAAAGCCTTGCTGCATACCAGATACAACTGTAATATTTTTCTTGCTGTCCCATGGACCTTTTTCCTCCAGGATTCAGGCCCAGCACATCCCCAGCACCCCTGGCTACCCTGACCCGGCCATGTGGCAAACAGGGAGGGCAATGAAAGCGCAGGGTAAACTGCTCTACTTGCTGTAAGTATAAGATGAAAGCTTCTGCCGTCAGTGCAACTCTTTGTCAATGTACAAAATGAGAATCTTATCTTTTTCAAAGCTTTTCTTGAAATGCTCTACAAAGCTGCCTGTGTGCAAGCATTATACTCAGCTGCTCCTTTTCCCAGCAGATAGGCAAAAGAGCGCTATCTGATTTCCTAGGCCACGGCTACACTATGCCTTCTGTCTCACCGTGGAGCTTTTCCCTAATGTCATTAAAATAAAGCAAGCCCATCTAAGAAAAAGGGCTCTGCAGACAGCGGACTTTAGGGTTTTGCTAACTGTTCCTTCCTGTTGAGATTTATTTTCTCGTCGTAGCCTCATCATTAGTTTTACAGGGGTACAGAACATACACATAATTCAGCAAGGCAGCTGGCATGTCCTGCCTCCTGCCAAAATCCACTTGGGAGGATGTAAACAAACTTGGTAAAACGCCTCACTTTGCCATTGCTCTCCAACCAAGAAAGCAGCCAGGAACAATTCTGTCACTACCAGGTCTTCCCACACACCCTGCCTTCACCTGAATTTTTATTCACAGGAACATGCAAATTTCCTGTGACATGGGCTGGAAACAGCTTCTGTCACATTTCCAAAAGACACTGGAGGATTTCAGCATCAGTCACTGTGTCACGCAGGCCATAAAACAACTTTTAACAGACAATAGTGGAAAAAATCCTGACCCAAGACCCAGCACGACAAACATACAGAGAAACTCAGTCCTCCCTTTGAAAAGAGTATTGTTTATTGCTGCCAAGGTTAGTGAGACTGTAAGCAAACTGCTTATAGTTTCACAAACTACTTACGGTTTTAACCCCACAAATTTACCAATGCCACTACTCTGCACTGTTAGTTCTGAAGATACTCGAAGAACGGTAAAGATCAGAAGCAGGCAGGCTTCAAACACAGCCACTGAGCAAAAACTCGATGGGCTTGAGTGGCATTGAGGCCACCTGCTGCTTCCCCTACAGATTCCTTTCCCTTTGGAATCTTGGGTGGGAGGGACAAATACATCAATCTTTAGAGAACTTAGTGAAGAAAGTATGAATTTCTGGCCTCGATGTCTAAGGGCTATTTGCTACTCCCTCAAGGGGACAAGAATTTTATCCAGTGCCTTAAGCCATCCCAAAGTCCTTCAGAGCAAGGAAAGAAGTCCAGCATCTGTCCTGGGTTTCTCATGGTCCAGTTAAATCCAAGTATCAACAGACTGGAAGAATCACAGAATCACAGAGTCATCATGGTTGGAAAGGACCTCTGAGATCACCGAGTCCAACCATAAGAAGGTCTCTGGAAGAGCCTGGATGTGGTTTAGGATCATAACAGAGAGAAATCCTTCTGCCCAGCCGTAGTCATGGGCATCTCATGCAGCTCTAATGATAATTAAACTATTACTTTGTGTGAAAGTCAAGGCTTTTATATCCCAGCAAAAACTAAAGAGGGGGGCGCGAACACCCAGCGAGACTGAGAAATGGTGACGCTTCCCTATTACTCATCTACTTGCCAATTTTTTGCCTTAGTGTCAAATACTAATCCCAACTGTTAATAGTCATATAAACTAACTCACAGCCAACCCGCTTCGCATGGTGTGTTTTACTCTCAGTCACTGAGGGAGAAATCGCAGTCTGATCAGTAGGAGCCAAAGGCGTTTTTGTCACTGAAAATCACTGTGGCTGCTGTGTGCCTGCTTTTCTTCACCAATAAGGCTAATTTGGACTATTGGACACAAATCTGATTTTTTTTTTTTTATTTTATTTACACTTTCTGCCTTTTTAATTTAAATTAGGTGGCATTTGTAGTCTGGTCTTAAATGACTTACACAGGGCTGTACAGGGAATATAAGGCAGAAATGAGAGCAGAACCTCCATTTCCATACTTAAAGCCACGAGCTCTTACTGCTGCTGCCCGCGCTACTGAAACAGTAAAGTATAAACGCAGGCAGCTCCAGTCTTCAGATTATATGATCCCAACCTTCCTGTTTTGTTGTTGGTCGTTCATCCTTTTTATTTAACTGTTGCCGTAGCCGTGAAAACCCTAAAGGTCAACCTGACACTAAGCTGTATTGTTGGGAAGAGTTATCAAAATTGTGGACCAAGCATAAAAAGTTGCCACTCATTTTCTTGATTTTGCGGAGATGGCCCGTTGGTAACATTATTCTGGACCCAACCACTCCAGTGACCTGCACTCATAATACTCCTACGATCAAACCTACTGCCTAAAATTGGGTGTGCAACAGAGGGAAGCCGTAAATAAACGGCCCGATCCTGCTAATGACTGTGCATAGGGCAGAAGTAAGGTCAGACAGCAGTGCTGTCATTTTCAGTAAATTCCCTGGAACCAATTTTATAATTTAATTATAATTATTTTATAATTTTGCTGAATACTACTTTATCGACTTTTATCCTAATATAACCCAAAGCATCCCAATTGTACACTCTTTCTCCTAGTCAAAACTTTCTTGTGAGTGTAATAAGACTCGGGTGAATTTATCAGCATTACTACAAATAGTACAAAGAAACTAAAAAATAAGAATAAATCAAGGGTATTATCTATGTTGTCTATACCAAACTGTGCTGTTAGCATTGTATTGGGGGAAGGAACAACTAAGCCAGAAGTTTCAAGTGGATCTGTGCTGGAAACATCTTTCCCATCAAAAGCCCACTTTTATTGTAATTAAATGCTTGGAGAAAACCGTTAATTTTCTGAAAAAATCATTTTAGGAGAAAAGCAAAGATTCTGAGAATGTCTGGTATCTTGTTTCAATATTCTTCTTTCAAAATAAATTCCCAGTACAGTGACATGGAGCATAGTGCCTATAAATACAGTGTACACCATATCGCAGCACAATAGAGTGTAAATTAAAGCAAACATTTCAATCTATCCATCATGCCTTTATTTCCTGAATGTTCTCTCTCACCTGATGACCCCTCTCCACCTGGGAAGTGGAATCGGGAAAAAACAAGGAAACCCAAGGGCTGAAATATAAAAAGATTTAATCATGTAAGACTAGATAATTAACATTTAAGAACTGGTATTGATCCGGATACCAATATAAAATATACAAGGATTACACTCAGCCCAGTCCATCAGCAGGAAGCTCCCAGTAGGGCCAGCCCATGTGGGACCCTACGAGCGCTGTGGCTCCAGGAGGGAGGGAAGGGCTCAGGGCTCTGGCACCCGGGCAAGGAGTTCTCAGGATCCCAGCCAGCAAGGGAGAGAGAGAGAACTCCTCAGCAAACTTTCTAATTGACATTGAATGTGATGTTGATGGTATGAAATAACCCCGTTGGCAGCTTGGGTCAAGTGCCCGGGTCTCACTCCTCCTCATCCTCACACCTGGGGAGCTCAGAAATACCGAGACCTTGAAACCCACAGCCCACAGCTGTCTGTAAAGTAAATATTGTCACAAATTCAGACACTAAAAATGCATTTTTCCCAAGCATTAGAATATAAATGAGTCCTGTGTCACTGAAACCAGAACAGCATGTCAAAAATTTTTGAAAGAAAGGTTACAATCATCAGACAGACAGAGATTATGCTCCAACAGGAGCAACGAAGCTGGTGAAGGGCCTGGAGAATAAATCATACGAAGAATGATTGAGGGAGCTGGGACTGTTTAGTTTGAGGAAGAGGAGACTGAGGGGTGACCTCATCACTCTCTACAACTACTTGAAAGGACACTGTAGAGAGGTTGGTGCTGGTCTCACAAGCAATTAGTGACAGAACAAGAGGGAATGGATTCAAGCTGCAACAGGGTAGGTTTAGAGTGGACATTAGGAAACAATTCTTCACAGAAAGAGTGGTCAGAGACTGGAATAGGCTGCCCAGGGAGGTGGTTGAGTCACCACCCTTGGATAAGTTTAAGAGTCGTTTAGATGTGGTGTTGGGGGATATGGTGTAGGGGAGAACTTTGTAGAGTGGGGTAGATGGTTGGACTTGATGATCCCAAGGGACTTTTCCAACCTAGATGATTCTATGATTCTATGATGATAGGGTTGCAGGTAAGCGTAATTTAGCCAAACTCTGGCTCCCCCCCCCAAAAAACCCACCACTGAGCTGAGCCTCCCCCCCACCTTTTCACTGCGCTCGTACTGCTCTCCCTGTTTATGAGTTTCAGAAGGGAGGTTATATCTGAGATGTGGCCATCACACCAAAAAAAAAAAAAAAAAAAGGAAATTAACTTTAAATAAATTTTGTTATGTTTGCATTTCAAAATAAATGTAAATTTGCCCCAGAACAACAAACAACATGAAATGAGACTTACAAATGTGCTGGCACAAGCTCACACATGAGGCAGTCACAGATGATTGATACAAGGGCTGATACTATAATTCAGCTTTTTTATGCAGTTTAAATGAGCACTCAATTCTGTACCCTTTAATCACAAAGTGGCATTTCATCTCAGGAGCAGGCAGCTGTAGCTCAATAAAAGAAAGACTGCCCAACAGGAATAGGCAAAGTAGGCTGAGGCCTCCAAAAAAACCCAGATCAAAAACATTATTTGAAAAATGAAATATTAATATAGGCAAGGCTTCCAACTAAATGTTTCCTTTGGTATTTGCTCAAGCGACTGTTATACCTCTAGTGGCAGCAGAAATGAATTACTTAGCATAATGACTATGGAAAATTCAGACTACAGTTAAGTAGTCCCTACATCTTGCACATAGGTATGTGCATAGAGAAATGTGCATCATTTTTGAAAAATGAAGTCTTAAATCCCCAGTGTTGGTAATTCCCCCTGCTCAGAGCCTGAAAGTCCAGCAAGAGCTGTGAGCTGGCCTTTCCCAGTGGAATACTGTCATTTGGCCAAATAAAATTCGAGCACGCAGGCTCACAGCCAGCGCTCAGATGTGCCCAGTTCTGCTGAAGTGACCAGCCATGTCCGTGGCCTCCCCTCAGAGGAAATAAAAATGCTTGTTATAAAAATGCTAACAAACGACTTGCCCGCTGCTCTGGCGAGGGAGGCCCACGGCAAGACGGGTTGAGGCTGTGACAGAGCTGGGAGTCTGCCTCCTCCCAAACCCAGCCGTGTTGACAGTGGAGCCCTCCCCCGGGGCTGCCCAGGGGCTGGCGAGCGTCGCCCTGCAATCGGTTACCACCCCTCTGATCCGGATATACTTGTCTGAACACTCCCTGACCTATTTCGGTGAAATTCAGCTGGGCCAGCAAACTCTTCTTACTTCAAACGTTGGGCCAGGGTTGCGTAGACATTTTTTCCTTCCCTGCAAAGCAAGCTCCAGCTATTTCTGCTCCGCTCACCTTGGGCTATGCTTTGGCTTGGTGCCCCCCACCCCACTGGGCTATGCATTATTTTGTCTATTTTTAGACAAAACCTAAGTCCTTGGGGTTTTTTAAGTTGGGTTCTGCCCCGCACCTCTTACTTACTTCACTAAGAGCTATGGTCTCTGCCAACACAACAAAAGAGAGGGCATGGGCTTGGAAAAAATGTCCTGGAGTTCCCAAAATCGAATGTGTCTCCAGGAGAAAGATTTTTGAGACTGTGTCCTGATCCTCCCTAACTCCCCTCTGAATTTGACCTTTGGTAAACTGCATGGCTCAAGTTATTTCAAAGTCATAGTGTCAATGATCTCAATCTCGTTAGTGTCCCGCTCTCCAGATCCACCAAACTCAGCAGGGTCTCCACAATCCAAGTTTTTTCTGGCCTGGGTGTGACTGGGGATGTGGCCGTTGCTGAGTTGCACCCTCCCATTCACAGGTCGGAGTGTGTCCAAGGCAGGTGACTCCTCATACCTTGAGTCAAAGGGATCACTGTAATTAATACCAGATGGAGAAGTGCACTCTCGCCACTGTGTGTGCAAGTCAAGAACAGGCAAGATCTATTGCCATTGGTCTTCAAGCCTGTGCAGGTAGATTACCCTTGCTGTAAACGTCTCAGTCAGCAAAGCCCAAATCGAGAAGGTTTTCACGTTTCCTGCTCAGAGCTGAACTCCTGCTTGCCTCCCGGCCCTCTGTTCTGCAGCGTTTGCAAGGAGCCAAGGGCTGCACAAACTAAAGACGAGACCATCTGCTTAGCAGCAACAACAGCTTCTTGTTCTCCACTTCCAGCCTGTTTGGACCCCCTTGTCTTTGTCCTACTGACCATAGTAAGGAAGGAGTTCAACAGGCAGGATGGGTGGCTTCCAGAGTGACTCCCAGCAGAGCTCCACACTGTGATGCAAGGTGGAGAGCCCTTCAGAGAGGGACCGGGACCAGAGGGAGAAGGACATGCTTCTCTTGTGGCCAGCTTTTGAAGAGAAACCTATATTTTGGTGCAGGCACTCACTAACCCGGCAGCAAAGCCGCCAGTGAGGCCACCCTGCCTCTCCTCGGCACAAAGACTTTCTGTGGTGCACACGTTGAATGCTTGAGCAGCAGAGGTGGAAACTGGATTGGAACAAGTGGAGCTTTTAATAAGATTTTGATAACAATAATTTTTATGTTAATCTCTAAAGAGTTTGCTTTTGTAACATTTAACTGATAAGCATATAATCTCGTTTTAATTTAATCTCTGCAGGTGTTTCTCAATGGTAAATGTTAAATTTTTATTGCTTCCTTAGGCAGTAATAACAGGGGAAATGTCTGTGGGGCTCTGACCGTCCATCTGTATGCAGATAGCATCGTCTTTTATAATAGCTGTAAACCTGACAGGGTAGCCTCTTACTTTCATGATGGCATTATAAATATGTGTCAGTGCTGAAGTAAACATCTTTGGAAGGAAAACGAAATAGAGATGTTATTAGAGGTCTAATGAAACAACCATAACGGCTCATTTCTAAGAGATGCATGCGCGCATCCTTGAGAGAAGCAGAGCCCACGCTGGGCTTGCAGCGGGACAATGCAGAGTCTCAGCAGGCTCCTACAGACACCGCTAAAATAGATCCTACACTTCATAAAGATGATGACTGCCTATAAAGCTCTCAACGTTTGCACTCTCTGAGGTTTCCAAATGATTATAAATACCATGGTGTCTAAGACTCAATTATGGCTTCTTTCATACGGCTTCGTGGAACAGGGCATATGTCAGGAAGAACCACAAGACACCTGAGTACAGGGAAACGAACCCCAATGCCTGTCTGAAGCATCATGAAAGCACAGTTTGGGCAAAATTCACTCCGTCCAGGGCCTGACAGGGACCTGACAGATTGCTCAGATCTTACACTGCCCTTGTTCTCAAAAAAAGAGCACACATGAAACCTGCCTCTGTTTACATTTAGTATTTTAAAGACAGCTACGCTTCAGGCTATGTTTTCCCAAAATCATTTTATCTTTTTATGTTTATGGAGCACATACGTCTCTCTGCCACGCTGTGCTCCCCATGACCACAGGCACCTCTCAGGGGCCCATTAGCACGGATAGAGCCGAGCTCAAGGACTTGTAAGGTGGAACTGGCTTGTCTCCAGCCAGCGCGGAGCACGGGCAGAGTGCGCTCCGAGCCGCCTTCGCTCTCCTATGGAGGCATGTCCCGAAAGGGATTACACTTTAACAGAGGTCTAGATATTTCCTCAACGGTGCTTAGATATGTGGTTCCCAAGGTCCACATTATTAGTCATAAAAACAAACAGTCTAACCTCTGGCACACAAAAATACCCCCAAGTGCATTGGAGTCCCTGGTGACACGGAACGGGGATACAGCCCGCTGCCGCCGGGGGGTGGCAATCTGAAAAGCTGCCACATAAGCAAGTTAAAAACCCAACCTTTTACGGGTGAATTAAAGTTACAAGAAGAGCCTAGACAGTTTAGGTTGAGCAATTCCCGCTTCTGTTATAAGTCAGAACATGTACGCTGGATAAAGGTGGTAGTTGGAAAGCAAGATTTTAAAATAAAAAAAAAAAAAAGAGATCTTTTATGAAGACTTACTAAAAGAGTATTAATTAGAAAGAAAACTCAAATAATTTTCTGCAGAAAGACAAGATGAAAACAACACAACAAGGGTGTGAATGGAAATGCAGATATGTCACTCCACTTCCTGAGTTACTTCAAAGTCAAAGAGGATCTGCCATGTTGTGCCATGTGTCAAGACAAACAAAATACCCCCTGAAGAACAGTCACTATTACCAATCACAGGCATGAACAGCTACAGGCAAGACTCAGATACAGAAAATGTTTAACTCTCTCCTCTCTGCACACTAGTTCTTTTCCTATCAAACTTTGTAAAAAAAAGTCGTTTATTTAGAGTAACTGCTTCAGACTGACAATTCCTTAGAGGCAGCACCCCTCATGGAGTGTCTGAGCCAGCTGTGCCACCATCCCACGAGTGTCACACGGCAAGCACAGAACCCCACCGCCGTGCCCTCTGTCTCCAAATACTATCCACTGTCCTTGCGCCGTGCCAGATAAAGTGGAATTTTTTTGCTAATCAAGTGTGAAAATTACGGGAGTAATGCTGTGTTTCCCACAACTTAGAAGAATCTTCTCCGCGTTAAAGGAGTTGAGAATCTCCCATAGGAAGTATTTAAGCAGAGGGATAATCACCACAGCAACCAAACCCAGGACAGAGTTCTTCAGGAGCCTTCTCTATCCGCAGGTTCGGCTCAGGTTTCCTGCTGCAAGGAGGCAATATTTTATGTAACACAAGAGCAGCCAACACTTTTAGGTAACTCGCAGTGGTTTCCCAACTAGGTAAAAACCAGGGGACCAAATGTTAGCTACAGGAACAGAATATTTTTTTTTACACCTCAGATCGCACTTAAAGTGACCTGACAAACTTATTGCAGATTCTCTACTGCATGTCATGTCTCTGCTCCTCTGCAGCTGTTATTTCTGACTTCTTCTTTGTCCACATTTTTTCCTCTGGCCATTTCCCCACTCTACCAGCATCATAACAAGGGCTGCGACCTCAACCTGCCTCTGATCCTAGAAGTAATTCATTATTTGGGTAAAATAAAGTAGCTAGAGAAAGTGAAAGAAACCATAATCTAATAATGAAGGAGAGAACTTCCCACAGGTCTGAGATAGTTCAAGTTACTGCCACACATGGCAGTAGTCTCCATCAAGCAGCTCCGTGATATTTCATAGAATCATAGACTCATAGAATGGTTAGAGTTGGAAGGGACCCAGTTCCAACCCCCTGCCCTGGGCAGGGACCCCTCCCACCAGACCAGGTTGCTCCAAGCCCCATCCAGCCTGGCCTTGAACCCCTCCAGGGATGGGGCAGCCACAGCTTCTCTGGGCAACCTGGGCCAGGCTCTCACCATCCTCACAGCAAAGAATTTCTTTCTGGTATCCAATCTAAATCTCTCCTCTCCAGTTTAAAACCATTCCCCCTTGTCCTGTCACTGCACCTCCTGACAAAGAGTCCCTCCCCAGCTCTCCTGTAGCTCCCTTCAGATATTGGAAGGCTGCTCTAAGGTCTCCCCAGAGCCTTCTCTTCTCCAGGCTGAACACCCCCAGCTCTCTCAGCCTGTTCTCGTAGGAGAGGTGCTCCAGCCCTCCGTATTTGTGCTGGTTCTGTAGTGATGGCACCTTTAATAACAGCCGGGATGGGGCAGAATCTCCCTCAAAAGCACATTATTGCGGTGTCATCGGGGATGTAGGGTTCGCACCGACTCCTACTGGGATGCAGACAGTAGTTTGAAGTGAGGGCTTTTAAAATAACAAGATAACCCCAAAACAAGCGGCAGCGATAGAGGGGTGGAAGAGGAAGGAGACCAGCACGATTTCCCATTTTCAACAGGGGGCCCGGGGATGCAAACACTATTAAACATGCGACAGAAAAAACAAAGTTGAATCCTGGGGAACTTATAAAGGGAAACCTAAAACCTGCTTTTAGAGATTCTGAACTTTCTTGGTAAATGAAGTAGAAATTTTCAACTCGGCTAATTAATGTGCTTCTAAGTCTACCCATTTTAAATTATGGGTTTTTTTCCTAATTTGATCATTCTGTTTATCATTAATTTGAATATCTCTGAAGCATGTTTATGTCTGCTGCTTTTCCTGAGACATGTTTCCACAACCAGAAACACCCTACATTTGATTAATACTCAGTAAAAACATAGTCATTTTCTGAATGTACCCTGAAGGCTGATAATCTGTTTAAAAACAAGAATTCCAGTTTATTTTTAAACATAGGTGTTAAATTCAATGAGCTGATTTACACTTGTCAAGAAACAAAACCAGTATTTCACCAGTTTTCACTGCATACCTTTACAGAAATTCTGATGTTATAATTTCTAGATATAATAATTTAACTGTAAAATGATGTAATTTGTGGCTGTAAGACTGAAACTGTTGATGAACTACTAGCAACTATGAGACCTGCAGAAGAAAGCAATTGGAAAAAGATGGGTGTTAACACATGCATCTTGGCTAAGTTACAAAAAAAAAGCATTTTTTTTTAAATTTATTTAACGTCTTCTATGATTTTTAAAAAGACAAAATATATTACTTCCTGTCCTGGATTGTTTCATGATGTTATTGTGAAAGGCTAATGGCTGTTGTGTTTATTTCACCATAGAAGTGTGTTCATTTCACTGGTGGATAAAAGTTTTGCAATCCTGCTGACTGGATGGCTTAATATAAATCTTAATTATTCACCTGACTTGCAACAAAAATATTTTGTTGCGTTAATTATTTTAAAATTGGGAATGATTTTAGGTGATTATGTTGCTGCAGGTTTGGTTTTTTTATTATTATTATACAGGGTTTAAAAGTCCAAGTCAGGGAGGAAAAAAAAAAAGATGATCAGAACAGATGAACAGAATGGTTTGGGTTGGAAGGGACCCTAAAGCCCATCCAGTGCCACCCCCTGCCCTGGGCAGGGACACCTCCCACCAGACCAGGTTGCTTGGAAGCCCCATCCAACCTGGCCTTGAACCCCTCCAGGGATGGGACAGCCACAGCTTCTCTGGGCAACCTGAGAAGAACCTCACCACTCTCACAGCCAAGAATTTCTTCCCCAGATCTCACCTCAATCTCCCCTCTTTCAGTTTAAAACCCTTCCCCCTGCTCCTGTGGCTCCCCTCCCTGATCCAGAGTCCCTCCCCATCTCTCCTGGAGCCCCTTGAGGGACTGGAAGGGGCTCCAAGGTCTCCCTGGAGCCTTCTCTTCTCCAGGCTGAACCCCCCTAACTCTCTCAGCCTGTCCTCACAGCAGAGGGGCTCTAGCCCTCTGGACAGATAGCAGATACCGCATGAAACGAGTTGAAGTCCACAAGTAGATTACTTTAATGAAAACACATGAAGTAAATAAGGGAAATCTAGAACAAAGATAAGAGCAAGACAAACAGTTTACAAGAGACAACATGGGCCATTGAAACTGTGCTACTGAGTGATGAGGTGGTCGGGACAGTGGGTTGTACCTGTTACCAGCTTCCCCCCGCATTCAGACCAGGGGTGACCAGCGTCCCGTGCTGCCGGGGGTCTGTCGGGGCCCCGGCCCGCCCCCTGCGAGCGGATCCCCAGAGGAGACAAGGGATCCTGAAGGGAACCAACCCGCAGTCGGGCCTGGGGCCTGCGAGCGACGACACAGCGGTCCCAAGGTCAACTGCAATGCGCGGGCCCACCAACCCCTTCGGGAAGGGCTTATGCCTCAGAAACCATTAGTTAAGTTTAATTATTCTTAAAAAACCAAATTCCTGTAGGAGCAGAGGGCAGGGCGGGCCGGGCGCAGAATCCCTCACTTCGCCGCCCGGGGGCCCAAGCCGGCAGCGCTCCTCACCCGCCCCCCGCGGCGCCGGTGGTGCCCCCTGCCCGGCCCCGAAGCTGCCGGCGGCAGAAGGGCCCCGTGCCGCCTCCCCACGGGGAGCGGGGCAGCCGCCGAAGAACGGAGCTCTAACGGCAGCAGCATCCCCCGCACCTCTCCTCACGGCCGGCCCGGGCCAACATGGCGGTGGGATGTGGCGGCGGCGAGGGGCGGGGCCCGGTGACG